>ML800562.1:80147-146451 GCA_009831015.1 Picea engelmannii
TGTCTCTTGTGAATGTGTATTTCTCAGTGATCTTGTTCTTATTATGCTCTTATCTATTGAAATGCAAAGAACTATAATAATGGCATAAACATTAACAAAAACTACGAAGTTTGGAGACTACCATAGCTTGATAAAATGAGTTTGTGAAAACGAAAAACCAAAGGGCGCGCAGAACTATCAGCCATTACCCATAATGAATACCAAACCCTCCACCAGTATCAAACACCAATTCGAATAATGAATGGTTTCATTAATGCACAGGACAACAGGGTGAGGTGTAGTCGTGGTTACATCAAACCTATACCAAGTGATATGATAGTTGATATGACTGTTGAGGGCATGAAACCCATATTGAATGTTAATCCAGTGTTTTTTGCATTCATACATTTCAAAATTAAAACCAAACGATCAATCATAGCACTGATTAAGTCATGATACCCATAATTACATAAAGATTATAGTAGTGAATTAATCAATGAGTTTATAAAACTTGAAGCTTAGCAACACATGGGTTTCCTCAAGGTGTAGTTTCTTTGGTAAAATGAAATAAGAAAAACACAAACTGCAAAATAATTACCCAAACGAAGTTTTTCGTTTTAATTTCATGCTTGCAGTCATGAAATTCAAACAAAGCAAACGAAAAATAAAACGAAAAACTCATAAGATAAGTTTAGCCTAATCATTGCCTCGAAGGTCAGGAACATAAGCATTTTATAAATATAAGGAGGTGGCAGCTACAGAAAGATAAAATCTTTTTGTGATGATTTTAATTGTGATAAAAATCGACAGAATTGGTGGCTGCCAACAAGGAGCCAAGAAATGATCACGTATCTTCTGATATTACGTTTGATACTTGTGCTCCTAGAGAACTTTGCAGTATATATGGATTGTTGTGTCTGAGGGCTACCATCTCCATCCCATCCTTGGGTATTTATGGGCCACACACATAATGTCCAGGAGGTATGAGGACTTATGGAAACTTGAGAAGGTCGCAGGCCGGTCTTCTACGACTGTGGTGAGAGCTATTGTAAGATTTGTTGATAAAATGTCGTACCAATTGAACAAAAATCCCTCATTTTCACAATAATAGATCAATGGCATGTATAATAGGGATAATTGGGATGCATCTAGTTCGCCATATAGCCGACACAACATAGCCACCATATATTGATAGGGTCTACTCAAGGAAATTGTTGGGTAACCTCCCTTGGGCCTGTGCTTGAATTGTTTGTCAGGTTTGTACTATTTGGGGCATAGTTCTTTAGTTGTGTGTTGGAACTCATCAAGAAGTTTATTGACTCCTTTTTCGAGGTGATAACATTTTTCCAGGTTGTCGGGTCGAAATGACACTATGGGTTCCCCCCAACATTGCAAACACATTTGTTTTCTAGATCATAATGTTTTATGATCAAGTTGATGGAATCGACACAAGGGAAGATAACATTTCAGACTACGACTTTGAATATTCCAGATCTATGGATATTTTTTAATATCTTTACCTCATCTTGGTCTTTGGATTCGGTGGGGAAATTTGATTTCTTGAACATGTTATACACATCACCCCACTTGAGTGTCTCTCCCTCCTTTTCCAAGATTCCAGAGTTGTCATCATATTTGGCTCCGACCACGTCTGGTTCATCTTGGATATGTCGATCGCTACCAGAGGCCTTAGTGACTAGTGCCTTGCTTGTTGCTTTTTTGGGAGCCATATTTGGACCTACAAATAAAAGGTGGGATTGTTGTGAAGACTAAGATCATAACTGATACAAAAATTAATCTAAGTATATTGAAATACCTAAGGACTTACTTGAGATAATTCTTGGTGGGAGATCATCATCAAAAGACGATAAAATGGTAGCAGGAATAGTGGGTAATCTAGTAGAATTCAGAGAAGAAAAAGTTTTAAAATATGCTTAAAATTCAAAATGGACTAGTTAATATCAACTTCTTCAGTGTAAATAGGAGTTAGCAACACTTATCCTGAACACCATCGACAAGGTCAAGGTTAAAGGCTTTGAAAGGTATCGGGTGATTTGATGTTAAGGCTACCAATGGGGTGGAAAGGTTACAGCAGATTTGAGCTTAACTACTCGGATGCATTGGAGGAGTTGATAGTAACTCCTCTGATGTATCAAAGGAGTTGGGAAAAAGTGTTCTGAATGGTTATAACACATATCAAGGGAGTTTAAATGAACTTTACTGAAAATTGTCGGACCTGTTTGGGAGAAGTTTCCCGATGGTATCGAAAATTTTGGCACCAAGATTGTTGATTTACCATGGGCAATATTTGAAGTTAGTTAAGTCTCAAAAGGGTTTAGGTTTGATGTTCTCTTTTAGAAATTTGAGAATGTCAACCATGTGGGATAGCCACTATATCCACGGTGGGAGAAGTCGCTTTAAGGTTTTATGGTTGCATTAAAGACAAGTCCACAGTCATGTAAGTTAGTGTCGTGGAAAATTTGTGGTATGTCGAGCTAGATTTGAGAGGTCTTCAAGGCATGGGAAGTTTGGGCACGTTCATGGGGTGAAGAGAAGGTGGTTGGCACGAGGGATAGGAGGGTCTGGCTTATAACAGAACTATGAAACAACCCTAGTTTTAAAGAATAGAAAAGGAAGGTATTTAGGGCTTACCTGGAACTCCCCGACAAGTGGAGGATTGTAATTGGTTGAGGATGAGGAAATTGTGGCTCAGCGTGCTCTTTCTTGGGGACTGTTCTTTTCTCCTTGGTGTTCAGTGATATAATGAGGATGGGGGGGTAAGATGCATATTTATAACTTTGGAAATCATGGCAATAAATGTGGTAGCTGACAGCATTAAAAATCGGTGAAGTTGTTAGTAAGTCCTCTGATGTACATTGGAGGACTTCGTGGGAAGTCCTCGGATGTGTGTCAGAGGAATTAGCACGAAATATGTGGGAGTCGGACAAACAAGTTTGAAACAACTCCTCTGATGAAATCAAATGGGTTGACACTAACTCCTTCGATTTCATCGGAGGAGTTGCAAGTAAGTTAGGTGATGAGTGATGGTCGGTCAGAGGAAAAACAATAAATTCATCAAATCTTATCGACGGAGTTAGTGATAACTCCTCTGATGTTTATCGAAGAAGTTGAAGGTAACTCCTTTGATGTACATCGGAGAATTTTTCATCAAATTTTCCAAAAATATAGAAAATTTGATTTGAAATTTTCCCAAGTGTTCCCAATTTAAAAATTGCAAACTTGGGAAAGGTGAAGCTTGGGGAACAATTTTTAGAGCAAGATGAAGAAACTCTCACAGGAGATTTTCAAGGTCAAAAAATACAAGGGGCGCCATTATCTCGAGAGGATTTTGCAAATAGATTTCAAGAAAATGGAGGGTTGCAGTGCCTGGCACAACACCTTGGTGTAAAACACCATACATGTGTACATACATATTACAAGTGTAGGCTCTTCAACCTTTAATCAACCTATAGGCTCTCTGGCCTAATATCATAGAGAAAATCCAACCCAAAACATATATACATAGGAATTCCAGCGTAAATCCATACATAATGATTTCATAATTCAGTAACTCTTACAACAATTCTAAACAGAAATCTCTCATTCCCCTCAGTTTGCACAACGTAAGGAAGTGTGCCCCTTCTCTGCATCGTATTCCCTCATGTTGTATCACTTCCCTCCAAGGCTCCAACACAGACCAACCAATAAGTCTCATATTTGTGGCTCTAAGAATTATAGCTACAAAAACTTTCACAATTTGTCAATTCCCACAACAATTCCAACCAATGGGCTCTCTTTCCCATCAATCTAAACAACCCAAGGAATTATACCCCCTTATCTACACCACAATCCCTCGGGTTGTACCACTTCCCTTTAGGGCACCAATACAAGTTCATATAGGAAGTCTCAAATATGTGACTCCAGCAACTCTTGCTATGATAAAGGAATCCCCAAACCTTCAAATAGTTGTAGATGTACCTCTCACATTGGATCCTTTAGCTCCATTTTTCTTCTTCCGAGCTACAACAAGTCCACTAGACTTTACTCATTCCATTCCTTTGTCCTTGAGATCTATTTCCTTCTAGTGTTCTTCTTTCCAATTATTCACTCATGTCTTTTTTCTTTAGTTGCTCCTATAGAAGCCATCAATAAATATACATGTTATAGCCATTATCATGTAACACACCCAACCCCCTAAGCATCATCAGGGAAAAGGGATGTAAAAATTAACAATTATTTCCTCTAACTTATTGTTCTTATAAGTAACTCCAAGTCCAAATCTGAGCTGATAACCCAAATTTACTCCTCGGGAGATTTCCAACAACTATAATAAGCTAAAATCCGAGTTCATGTTAGAAAGTTATGACCTCTTAAAGTTTTTAGGTTCTCTTCTTGCCAAAACCTCCTCGGGTACATGTGGCACCCACATAGATTCTTGTCACATGTGCCATATGACGTGGCATGACTCGACTACTGATGTGCTGGGACATGTGTCCTCTGATGTGGCATGTCATGCCCAATGAACGATGGACAGACAAAACTCGAATGCAAAACCAAACGAAGATTCAGAAATCCAAAATCCATATTTCCTTTTAAATAACTCATAAGCAATTGTCTGGATATCTGGATAATTTCACACTCACCCTAGAACCTTGCAATGGAACCCTTCCACATCCGAAAATTCATGGATCCAAATTTCCCTATAAATTAACACCAACATTCTTCTAAGTTCCAAATGGTCTGGATATCTTGCTTGTAGACCTCCCGAGCTTACCTTGGAACATTTTCATGGAACCCTGAGAAATATGAAAATATGGATTTCCTTAAAACTCGATTTAACAAAAATACCACATTCAAATGTGGAACCCTAACTGGGAACTTTGGTACAACCGAAAATCCAAGATCCAAAGAAACTTAAAAATCCCTTTTAGATGAAATTTGGATCTAGATGTCCAGTTGGCATGACTTGATACGAAGATTGACGAGGCATGACATGTGACCATTGACATCATGGTGGAAATATTTGTTGGAACCATGAGACATCTCAAATCCATGATTTATTATAATTTGATTTAATGAAAAATATGGATTTATGTATGTTGATGTCACTATGTCATCCTAGCCCTTCACGAAACCTTACTCTGGAACCTTGAATCATCCAGAAATCTGGGATCCGGAGAAATCTTGATGCAATATGATCAAAAGTTTAATATTTCAGATATGATGTCACATGCCCGACATGTTTCATGACACATGGACCAACCGCGACGCAACACATACTTGTTGAAATCACCAATCTTTTGTCAAGGAACCTGACCAGCTGAAACCCTACCACTGGAACCTTGACCTATCTGGATATCCAGGATCTAGAGAATTCTTAGTGTTGATTTATAGAAAAATATGAATTTTTGGACCTTCGGATATGACGTCATCAAAAACACATGGCCAAAAATATGTCAACACACGTGGACCCTGACACATGAACTTCAAACACTACAGGAATCTCTCGGCATGGAACTATGACCTGGAACCATGACCCATCCGAGAATTCAGGATCTGAGATTTCTTAAATGTCGACTTATTAGAAAAGTCATATTTTTGGATCCAGGACTTTTCATGGAACCCTGCATCTCAACATAATCAAACAATAGGGATCCTCTTGATCCAATGACTAAGATTAAACCTGGGCCCAAAAGTGCTCGAGCGTTAACCAGGTCCTTTCGACCTACTCTAATCCCACACTGACATGTGTCCCTCTCGCATGGTTCTCTGACCACCACCTAGCATAACACATCATCCACACATGCGCATATCCTTCACTTCACAAGCTTGTAAAGGAAAAATGTTGGTCAGAACCTGGAACTAGAACCGTGCCCATTCGAGAATCCAGGATCTGGGAAAATCTTAATGCAACCTTATTGGAAAGTATGGATTTATAAATGTGATGTCACCATACTTAAACGACGAGGAAAACTGGCCACTAAACTATGACCATATATATGTCTAGGATTTGTTAAGGGCTATGTTAAATAAAAGCCTAATTTCAGATCTTCTGATATCCATGATGTGGTGCATCTGAATATCTAGGATCTGAAACTTCTCAAAATGTGATTTATTCAGAGAAATTGATATCTAGATCCAAGGTTTCCTTCTCCCTATTCTGACTAATTTGCCTCCTATGTAAACCCACTATGATCCATTTATTTTCAACCTTACTCAATCTCCAGTCGATTTCCCATGGATTTGCAGGTTCTAAGCCTGAAAATACTCATGTGTTTGTGATAATACAACTTCCAAGAAAACAACCCAGGAACGCATTCTAACTCGGACCTCCTGGCCTAATGCTCTTGATATTCAAGAGATACCCGCAAGGGAACTTACCATAATCAACCAAGTCATAACCAAGTTGTGGCCTTCACCAGAAAACTGGGACCCTAGGTAACCCAATAGTCCTTGTGAATGAACAATTCAGCACACACACACTCAGAAATTGCACTCGTTTCATCTCAGACTTCAGAGAGAGAAGAAATAGTAAGGAAATTCAATTTCATGCAGATAACACAGGTTGTGTACTCATTTTAATTCCCTTATATTTGCTCATAATTCTATACAATTTTATAAATTGCATAAGCATAGAAACTCTTACAGTTTTGAGAAAGAATATAACTATATAGGGTATGAAAATCCCTCATCTATAAAATTTGATGTCCAAACCAAATAACTGAGGGGAAAGGATTTTCCACCCAACCATAGGCTCTACTGCACTTATAATTTTTGTAGTAGTCCACCCCCATTCCAGACCATGATACCACCAAGGAACTTGGATTTCTCTCAGGAAAATTCAAGAAAATGAGTGCCACTCTCCTTCATAGGTAACCAATGGTAGAGACCCTTGTTCCTAGTAGACCTAGGGCCTCCACAAATCTCTCAGGTTCCTTCCTCGCTGGCCTTGATTGCATAATGGAATCCCTTCATTTCCTCTACAGTCCCTCAACACTCTCCCTGCTCATTGCCAAATCATATCCCAACAAGCATCAAATTCACATCCCTCTATGCTTAGGTCAATTTTTGGGTTTTCTCTGCTTGAGATTCATAGAAGCTCCCTTACTCTATATCTCCCTCCTCTTCTTCTTCCTCTGCTTGTCTTATTTTGGGTTTCCTTTCCCCCATTCTACATACTCTTCCCCCCTTCTTCCCTAAAAGGTTCCCGATTTTCCTCATTGCTTCTGTCAAAGGCATTCATGGGTCAAACCCAAAAATGAGGTGGGTTCTTGGTTGTACTTCAAGATGACAACCTTTATTTGTTCCATCCATTTCTCCATACCTTCATTAAGGTAGGAAGTTGGTTTCTAAACTATCATGTCTCCTTTCATTAACTAAATTTGGGAAAAGAAGAAGAGAGGGAAAACAAATTCAAATATGAATTATGGAAAAATAGGCAAAAAGGCTCTTTGGTGAAGGTTATCTTATTGGAAGGTAAGGAAATATACAAACCCCTCACCAATTTCCACTTGTGGTATCATGGCCAATACAGTGCTCTTCCCCCTTCAGTCAGTTTTTATGCAAGTTTTTCATTAAACAAAATATATTTACACTATTTTTTTTTCTAGTCTTTAAGTCATAATAATAATTAAGGACTAGGGGAAAACAAGGTGTTACATATCATATAAAAATTATCTTTTCCATAGGAATCCTCAACTCCACAATGTAACATTTATTCAAAAATAAGTTTGTAACCATAAAGCAATACTTATTTGTATGGCTATCACGTGCTTCACAAAGTGGCCATGGGAAAGAATCCAGCTCACTATCCTTTTTTCGACACACCCTCATGATTTCAATCACTATGCCATATGCATTATTAACTTTCCTCTTCCCTTATATACTCATCTTCCAGGCTCAAGCATCCCCTTCACTGCTACACAATCCCTCAAACTATCCATCATTTTCAAAGGTGTTCTCGTGCAAAAGGAGAACCAACTTACTACTAGACTTCCACTGGAAGTCCATAACCTAGGGTAATCACAGGGTTCTAGTGTCATAACAATAGGCTTATTCCCGAGATTTTCAACTTCAATAGTCATTATTTCATCTATATTACACACATACAATAATCATGAGATATAATCATAACAATTCCACTTATTAATTTACATATTTGTTTCATATAGGGAACCAAATTTCCCAAGTATGAGATTTCCTCTCATAATGTTTGGCTCTTGCAATAGTATGTATCAGTCTCCCTTATGGGCTTACACCATTTCCATATCCAAGACCATTCTTCCTACAATTTTTCTCAACTTTCATTTAGCCAAACCAATTGTGAGTATTCATGCACATAATATTTTTAGTATGCATTTACAATATCCCACTAAGTGATCTCAGAATTGTACCTTACTGTTAAGATCCTAACCCCTCACATAGGTAGAATAATATATTCTGATGTAATAAAGGTCAATATTAATAAGGCCTAGCAATAAAGAAGAATAAGTCGAATGTAAGAATACCTAATAGAAGCTTCCACTTCTACAAGGATCTTCCTCTAGATGGTTCTTTTGATAGACATATTTAGTATAAATAGGAGTTGAGGGTATGAGAACTGTTGTCTTCGATATTATTATAATAGAGCTCTGCTCGACTGGAGGTTGCCCCCTCGAAGAGGCAAGTGAACATTTCTCTCACTAATCGAAGTGCTCTTTCTGGTGTTATTCTGTTATCATTTCAGTATTATTGTGGTGTTATTCTCGTTATATTGTTGTTCATCTGCCATTTCTAGCATTTTATTTTTGTTCTCCATACTTTTTACATACGGAATATTACAAGTGGTATCAGAGCACTTTCCTCGGCAGAAAATTGTGGGTGAATTTTTTTCAGGGTAGAGACGTATCCCGGTGTCTTTAAGATACAAAGATCTATCGTTAAGCGCATAAACCTACAGTCGGGGATTCATACACGTAGGAAATACAAGTGGTACTTAAGCACACAATTGTTGGCCACCCTTGTAACCCATGTTGGTACCCCTTCGAGTGGTAGCGCATCAGACAACACCTATATATGGATCGACCTAGATTTATTGAAGCCCTCTTTAGATAAATCGATCGGTCCCTTGACTGTTATAGTGTCACCGAGAACAGCACTCAGGAAGATACTCTCTAGTACCTAGGTAGTCGGGTAGTATGGCTAAGGGCACAGTATTGCCTCCTAAGTTGGTGCACTGAGATATTGGGCCGAATAATACTGTTGGACCCCACACATATATTAGAGAGCTATAGCACATGGAAAACCCTTGTTTGTAGAACCCTTGAATACCTAACCCTTGGGGACATAAACAAAAAATAAAACAGACAAAATCTATTGTCACGCAACTGTGTCCGAGTTACTAAATCACTACACATTTCTTCATGGTTAAGCATTTGGGAATTTCATCACTACAGTATTATTCATACCGGAGTATAACTCCGTAGGTGTAAAAAAAATGTCTGGAAATTTTTGCACCATTATTTGAGACCTATTCCATTGGATTTATCTCTTCGCCCTTATCACATTCATACCTATCATTTTTTAGAAAAAAATTTGACCCCACCCGCCCCTTTTCGGTTCCCTCGTCATCATGGCCCATACCCGTAGCCAAGACTTGGAAGCTCACTTCAATACCTTGCAATCTAATTTCACAGAGACCCAACAAGAAGTGAGACAACTCAGTGCCAATACTGCCACCATCAATAAAAACATGCATTCCTCCATCGCCACCTCAATCGCCGAACTCAAAGAAGACCTCAAACAAGACATGACTACCCAGCTTGAATCTATCGCTTCGATGATCTGCACCAAGCTGCATATCCATGCAGATCCCCATTTATCTGAACCACCTTTCCATACTGAAGCTGAAACTTCCTCTCATTCCCATAATTTTCAGCCCCATCACTTTCAGCGCGACCTACGCCTTCCGCGAGTGGATGTGACCAAATTTTATAGCTCGGATCCGACCAGTTGGGTAACTCAAATGGAACATTATTTCTCTTTGTACCACATTACAAATGACTTGGCCAAACTCCGGTATGGTGTTCTCCATCTAGATCAAGAATGTTGGCAATGGTGGCAATGGAGAAAAATTGCCCATCAAGGGTATGTTGCTTGGACACACTTTGTGGCAGAGATTTATGAACGCCTTGACACTGACACCAACCATTTAGGACATTTTACAAAGTTTAAACAATCTAGCACAGTGGAAGACTTTATAGCTGCTTTTAAGCAACTGGCTTTTCGTACAGAGGGCATGTATGATGCTTTTTTTCGAGAATGTTTTATCAATGGCCTCAAGGATGATATGCGTGCCCATGTCCTCATGGCTCGGCCTCAAAGTTAGGTGGAGGCCACTAAACAATATAAGGAAGCACTACAGGTTGTCTCTTCTCAAAAACAGAAACCCTCCTTTATTCCTCGCACTAAACCAGTAAATCCCACTCCTCCTTCTACTCCACTAAAGATCCAAAAATTGACTAGGGCCGAAATGGTTGAACGCCAACTCAAAGGCCTTTGTTATAATTGTGATGACAAATATTTTCCAGGACACAAGTGTAAGGAACAAAATATTTTTATGGCCATCTCGGAGGATGTTTCAGAAGAGGATGTTGAAGCTCCCCTTATGTCTAAGTAACCTAAACCCACTAACATTTCCCCTCCCTCAGACCCTCTCAAAGTAGAACTGATCATTTCCCTAAATTCTCTCACTGGCTTCTTTGCTCCCCAAACCCTCAAACTAATTGGCTACATCAGGCATAGGAAGGTCATCATTCTTGTTGATAGTGGAAGCACCCATAATTTTATTTATCGTCGCATTGCCCAAGAAACTAATTGTTATATATGTGCAGTCAATAATTTCCAAATCATGATTGCCAATGGAGGAGGGTCCATGAAATGTGGAGGGCATTGTGAAAATGTGTGTCTCCAAATTGGTGACTACCACCTGAAATCTCATATGTTTGCTATCGACATGGGCGGTTGTGACATTGTGTTGGGTGCAGACTGGATAAGGACTTTGGGTCCCATTCTCATGGATTTTAAGGAATTAACCATGTAATTCGACCAGGAGGGCCAGCAATATAATTTCCAAGGCATCATCGTTGGTTCCCCTGAGATCATTAGCTCCCATCGCATGGAAAATCTGCTCAAAAAAGGCCATTCGGGCGTTATTTCCCAACTCCATGCCATACAAGCAATTGAGACACCCTTTGTGCTACAGGACCTCCAATCCATCCTCTCTAAACATCAAGTGGTTTTTTCCACTCCCCAGGGAATCCCTCCTTCCCGTGGTGTTCATGATCATTCCATTCCCCTTGTCCCAGGAAACCTTCCTCCCAATATTCGTCCCTATCGTCACCCCTTTTCCCAAAAAAATGAAATTGAGAAAATGGTTCAAGAATTGCTTAACGCATGTGTTATCTACCCTAGTATGAGCCCCTACTCTTCTCTTGTGGTCATGGTCATGAAGAAAGAAGGTTCTTGGCACATGTTCCATGATTTCATTCCCTCAACAAACTCACCATTAAAGACAAATTTTCTAGTCTTGTCATTGATGACTTCTTGGATGAATTGAGTGGCACCCAATTCTTTACTAAACTTTATCTTCATTCTGGCTACCACCAAATCTGTATGAAAGAGGCAGACATTCGTAAGACTACCTTTAGAACTCATGAGGGCCACTATGAGTTTTTGTTCATGCCCTTTGGTTTGTGTAATGCTCCCTCCACTTTCCAGAGCCTCATGAATCATGTCTTATGTCCTTTTCTCCATCATTTTGTCTTAGTTTTCTTTGATGATATCCTCATCTATAGAAAAACCTGAACAGACCATCTTGCTCATGTGGATCGAATTCTCCATCTACTCTCTCAGCACCAACTTTTCCTGAAACAATCCAAATGTGTTTTTGGCGCCTCAGAAGTCGAATACTTGGGTCATCTTGCAGGAAAGCATAGTGTAAGGGTGGATCTAAAAAATATTGAAGCTATGCAAGACTGGCCTCACTCAAAGACTCTCAAAAGCTTGTGTGGATTTCTGGGCTTAACAGGTTATTATCACAAGTTTGTTAAGAACTATGGAAAGATTGTGGCCCCTCTCACTGCACTCCTTAAAAAGAATTATTTCACCTGGACTCCAGCAGCTGCTCAGGCTTTTCAAACCTTGAATATGGCCATGTGCACCACTCCAGTCCTGGCACTTCCTGATTTCACAAAGACCTTTGTCCTGGAATTTGATGCTTTAGGAAAAGGAATTGGTGTTGTCCTTATGCAAGAGGGTGGGCCTTTGGCCTTTACCAGCAAACAACTGTTTGAACGAAATTTGGGCAAATCAATCTATGAAAAGAAAATTTTGGCTATTATGCATGTTGTTTATCTTTGGCGCCCTTATCTATTGGGGCAATGCTTCCAAATTAAGACAGATCATCAAAGCCTCAAGTATTTTCTGGAACAACGCATTTCTTCCCCGGAGTAACAAAAATGGGTAACTAAGCTCTTTGGATATGATTATGAGATCATTTACATGAAAGGAAAAGGCAATGTGGTTGCAGATGCACTTTCCCAAAAATATGAATATGAAGGGTCCTTTTTTTCTCTCTCATTCATTGTACCAGATTGGCTCCAAGCCATTCGCTAGGAATGGCTACACGATCACAAAATTTCGCATCTGATACAACAATTACAGTCCAATTCTCCAGTTTCCCCAGGGTACTCTTTGCTCCATGATGAGCTTCGATACAAAGGCCGTTTGTATTTAAGTAAACAGTCAAAACTTAAATCCATGGTACTTTTTGAGCTTCATGTTACTCCCACATCTAGGCACTCAGGGTTTACCAAAACCTATGACAGGATCAAACGTTCTTTTTTATGGGATGGTATGAAACAGGACATTTGTAATTTTGTGGTTGAATGTGATGTGTGTCAACGCAACAAGGGTGAAACAGTCAAATCTCCTGGCACACTACAACCGCTTCCAATTCCACCTGCTATTTGGCAGGATATCTCTATGGATTTTATTGTAGGCTTACCTAAATCGAGCAATAAATCAGTCATCATGGTAGTCGTTGATCGCCTTTCCAAGTATTCTCATTTCTGTGCTCTTCAACACCCACTTATAGCATCCAATGTGGCTCAATTTTTCATGGATCGGGTCTTCAAGCTTCATGCCATGCTGCATTCTATTGTTTCTAATCACGACCCAACTTTCACCAGCAATTTTTGGCAAGAACCGTTCAAGCTACAAGGCACCCAATTGCATCTCAGCACAGCTTATCATCCCCAGATTGATGGTCAAATTGAAGTGGTTAACAAGTGTTTGGAAACATATTTGAGGTGTTTTGCATCGAAAAAGAAAAATCAATGGGCTCAATGGTTTCCACTAGCTGAATGGTGGCACAACACTTCATACCATACAGCTACCTGCATGACTCCTTTTGAAGCAGTATATGGACAAAATCCACCTTCTGTTCTCTCATATTTACCAGGTGTCTCGAAGGTCCAGGCAGTGGACCAAACGCTTACAGTTCAAGAGGCTATTCTTCGTACCCTCAAATAGAATTTGTTCATGGCCCAGAATCGCATGAAGCAACAAGCAGCTTCGGGTCGCTCTGAACGCCAATTTGCAGAAGGGGATCAAGTGTTTGTTTCTTCAGTTGCAACCTTACAAGAAAAATTCCCTCAAGGTTGACCATTGTCAAAAACTGGCGCCCAAATTTTATGGTCCTTATACCGTTCTCAAGCGTGTGGGACAAGTGGCCTATCAGTTATCTTTTCCCAATCATTCTAAGCTACATCATGTTTTTCATGTTTCCTGCTTAAAGAAGGTGATTGGACCTAAGTGCCAAACTCAAACCAACCTTCCCGAGTTGGACGAAGAAGGCTCCATTTAGCTACATCCAGAAGCAGTTTTGGACCAGCGTGAGCGTCGCCTACGCCAAGAAACCATCAAGGAAGTGTTAGTCCAGTGGAAAGATACAACCCTAGAAGATGTCACTTGGGAACCAGGTACCATTCTGCAACAATTTCCACATCTCAATCCTTGAGGACAAGGTTGTTTTTAAGGGGGAGGACATGTTAAGGACCTAACCCCTCACGTAGGTAGAATAATATATTCTGATGTAATAAAGGTCAATATTAATAAGGCCTAGCAATAAGGAAGAATAAGTCGAATGTAAGAAGACCTAATAGAATCTTATGCTTCTAGAAGGATCTTCCTCTAGATGGTTCTTTTGATAGACATATTTAGTATAAATAGGAGTCGAGGGTATGAAAAATGTTGTCTTGGATATTATTATAATAGAGCTCTGCTCGACTGGAGGTTTCCCCCTCGAAGAGGAAAGTGAACATTGCTCTCAGTAATCGAAGTGCTCTTTCCGGTGTTATTTTGTTATCATTTCAGTATTATTGTGGTGTTATTCTGGTTATATTGTTGTTCATCTACCATTTCTAGCATTTTATTTCTGTTATGCATACTTTTTATATCTTGAATATTACACTTACTGTTACACACCAAATTCCCACACTACTAAGTGTGGATTCATCACACTTTGGTGAGGGAGTTTTTTTCATAATCCCTAAACATGTTAAGAGAGAAATTTATCATATGAAGGTCAAAATACTATGTGCACGTGTATTATTCATTTTTATTGAAAAAAAAAAATTAATTTAGTGTGAGAATCCACCTCACATTTAGTTTCCTAATCTCAAGGATAAGTTGAGAATCTCATGGATGGTTGAGAGATTTTCTCAAACCAATATCCTAATTTGATGGATCTTGAGAGATATTTCCTCCCTAAAATCCTTGAGATATATTTTCTCCCTAAAAATCCTTGAGATATAATTTCTCCCAAAAAATCTTGGAGACCCCAATCTAGTGGATCTAGTGAGTAATTTCCTCTACGATGGTTAAGCCTCCAAAATATCATATATAATGAGGGCATTCCAAGGTGAAAGGGAAATAATTTCAGAGTGTCAAACCTTTGATCTCGTGAGAGGAATCCATCAAAAGCATCATCATTCTAATCTTGGGATATTCAAGCAAGGGATGGACTAGAGAGCTTGGAGGAGTTGTTGCAACGTCTACAGTTGGTTTGTAAGTACTTCACCATGTTTCTCCATTAATATAACTTGGCCTATTTCCTTCATATTTTTGTTTACACATGTATGTCTATATAGATATATGTGTTCTTGTCTAATGATATATTTTAGAAGTAGAAGATATTGTTTTGTTCCTTCCAAACTTTCTTCACCATGATAGGAGCTTGGACAATAAGGCCAAATATTGAAGATCAGTGAGGAAAATCGTCAAAAAGGACAAAGTCACACTTGTTTCTTCTATCTTCTCTACCTATAGACATAAATAATAGATTTAAATGAATGTTGGTGTCCATTTGTTTTTTTTTTGTCTTGGTCAATAGGGGTCTAGATATCCTAGGGATATTTCACCTGTCCAAAGGGGAAATATTTTGTAACACTTACCTACAAATCAATCACTTCCAGATGTTATTCATATTATATGGAATGAAATTATCATTCATTATGCATTATCATCATACTGGGATTTTCATAATGCAATCAAACATTACCAATAAGTAACCCGATGTGTCAATACTCACGACCACATCTACACAATGCATTGCCTCAAGAATAACAAATATCTATGTCAGGTATTCCACCATCGTGAGTTAGAAGGTCTATCTAATGCTTCAGCACATCATCCCAACTCTTCCCAATTACTTTCTTGATCATTTAAATACCTTCCTCTTTGACCCATACACAACACTAGGAATATAATCCTTTAGTGTTCTTCACTATCAGCAAAGTGGTTCTAGTCCAAACATCAGTTATACAGGGGAAGACAATTGAGCACGTGTATAGCACTATATCCCTTCCATATCCAACCAGATAATGGTCTCACACATGACTAGTTCTATTGGCATTCATTTCTATAATAGCAATATGTATCTTGATTTGGCTTGGTTATGACCTCATAACCAACATAACATAATATGCAATTAAATTTCATATAATTGTATCCAAGAATTAGACAACATTTGTATACTCAAGGCTCTCTTCCTTTACACAACAATTCAAATATTGAATTTTTCCTGAAGTAATTCTTATCTCAACACCCTTCAACATTTAAGCATCATAAGAAACCAAATGCATACATGCATGGATGTTATCAAATTACTTAATGCTACCTGGTCATTTGGTATTTTGTAGAAGCTCATAGGCTCCCTTCACTAACCTCTTGATCAACATTCTTACCATCCTCATTTGTCTTCATACAGATGGACGTCATATGCAATGACATCACCATCCACATCTTCAACCATGCTAAAAACATTTTTCCTAGATACATAATCCATCATTAATCATATTCATTTACTATGACATCATTATTGCATATATAATAGCAAATTAGTTTCAGTCTACAAGCATGCCATATGTGTGCCCAAGCATGTCCATATGTACTATTGCATTATTATATGTACCAAGCATTCACTATCAGTATGCCTACGAATGCATATGAATTCTAGCCTCATTGTATGCATTCCATGTCACTTCCATTATGCACTCTAGTACATATCTGTTTCAGTTTTTTGTGCTCCATGTAGTCGTCCATGAATCCCTCTAGATCCTTGCGCACGTATGCACTATTATTGTGCTCATTTGTGCACTATTGTTCCTTGATCTGAACATTATCCATCTGATTCCCACTTGGCCATCTTGCAATTCCAACCAATATGTCATATTGGCAGTTGCCTCTACTTAAGCAACCATGTCCCAACTTTACATTGTTGGAACCTTCCAAGACCTTGAAATGAGGTAGTTCATATAATTCCATATTCTAAACACTATAGTATCCTCCAACCAGATTAACCAATATCATTATGGCATCCCTTGCCATTATCTCTAGTTGTCCATTGGCTTTGCTCAATTTTAAAATACTTCTCTTCATTTCATTGAGTGATTCCTTGGGAAACCCCATTCTTTTCCACTTGAAACCAAATTTTTCTCAATGGAATGCTACATTTATCCATTGGCACTTCCAAAGTGAAAGAACCTTTATTATTTTGTCCCTTGAATTATTTTCACTTGTACCCTGCTTCCATTACACACTCTAATAACATAAGTGGCTTTCTTGCTCTGAATACCTTTTAGTCAGAAATATTTGGCCCACTTCTTTTCCAAGCATTCATATGCTTGCACATAGACATGACTCACCCATCCGATGAGTCTCACCTCACCTTATGATATACTTGTTCTTTTTTGCAACAAGCTTTGTAGCCATCATTAAATTTCTACCTTCAAGGATAAGGAGGCTTACCTTACCTTTCTATGCATTATCAATGACATTCTTCACCTGTCGGCTTCATGTTTCTATGAGAATCCTTATTGATTTGTGTTGCAAGTAATTCAAACTCTATAACAACTTAATATTAACTTTGTCTATGCTCTTCCTCAATCCTTTATCAACTTTTCATCACCTTCTTTGTAGCTTTTCCTTGTTTCGGCCAACTCTATAAGCTCTTCCCTGCTTCCATGCCCATTGGACCCTAAAATTATAATCTGCCACACACCCACATAGTCTTCATTTATGTTATATGATCCTCTTGTTAATAATACCTTAACACAACACTCTATGCTTGAGTGTTTCCATGCTTCACCAACAATACTCTAGTATTAAAACTCATCCCTATTGATCCTATATGTGTCCCAACTAATTTTAAAAAGCTTGCAAAGAATTGCAAACCCATTAATAAGTGATGTTACATCATTTTGCCTAATTGTTTACCATAGTGTGTATTGTGTAAGATAGACATGGCTCCTACCAGTATATTTCTATTCAAAAGAAGGTTGAGGCATGATATGTCCCTCAAAATATAAATGTTGGATTTGATACACATTTTTTTTTAAGTATTCAAATCATGGGTTCATTTCTTTTAATTGCAAAGAGCGTTCACTAAGCATCTTGATTATATGTGAAATATACTAAAGGTATTTAAAAGGTATGGTTCTAGTGGAGAAAAGTTTTAAGTTGATTTTACAAGTTATATTCGCATAACCTAACAAATATTTGGATGGGATATATTAACATAAAGGGTTTAAAGATATTTGTGTATGTCAAACGTCTTTGCAAAGCCCGCATCATATAACAAAAGTTGGCATTTGGGTGACAAGATTTGAGTGCACGTTGTATACTTGGATATCAATTGGCATTAATAGTGGCGTGATGTAATTTACAAGTGAAATTAGTATGGAAGATTCTAGGTATGGAGATTCGTTAGGGTTGATATTTTTCATTCTTGTAAGCTGATAGTGGAACATGAAAATCGCCATGTTCTCAGGTGACAAGTTTGAGCTCAATTCTGGTATATTAATAACTAATTTGAAGGGTGATTTAAAGCGTTAAGTTGAGAGGGCCGAAACGCATAGTTAGAAGGATATTTTTGTTGGCATTTAATGCCCAAGCCAAGGTACACTATGAATGTAGACATAATAATAGTATGAAGTTATAAGTTCATTATTAGTCCTTGTCATGGAACTATAGCAATGAGTTTGTTTTTGATGTGATATTGATGTGACATTAATTTGCCTTTTACCATAAATTTGTGTATGCAATGTAATATTTAACATAGGAAAACAAATATATATTTTTGGATATAATAAAAATATTTGTGTTTCTCATTTCTAATTGGTTGATAGAATTGAAGTGTTATTGCTCTCTTCACATTTTTCAATATGTAAAATCAATTACATAATCAATGAATTTCACCAATCACCACATCTAAATATAAAAAATTGTACTATGTATTTATTATTATGCATTATTATATTTATATTATATTTATTATCTAATATATTATTTATTATTATATTTATATTATATTTATAATATATTTATTATATTTATGAATATTATAGTTTTATTCAACTTACAAAAAATATTCATTATTTCTGCATTTAGTTATATTAAGTTTCATTGTTCAACATGTATTTCCCAACTAACTCGGTAGGGACTGTGTTGCCATACAACGCTTGTTTAAGTTTGAAATGGCTCATTATCACCCTTCCATCCTTCTTTCATTCATATCACTGCAATTTCACTATGTTCTAAACATTTAAATTTAATATTGACCTGTATCACATTTACCTACTCTCTGTTTCATTTTTTTTCATCAAATCATGTTTAATATTTTATTATTTCAGATGATAGTTGCTCTGTCATACCACTCTCAGCTATTTCCTTTGACATGGATTGATATTTTTTTTTTTCATAAACAAGCATGGGTATTTTTCCCTTTCCCATCACCTGCATACTAAATCACTTACGTTGTCAGATACCTTGTACATTATATATTCATTGTTATTTGTATTGGGTTTTCTTAAAAAAAAATTGTTTACAAGAAAACTTTGCATGTATTACTACAACATATTAGTAATGATGAAATGCAAGGGGTTTACGTTCCATCTTTAATTTATAAATGAGACTTTAAATGAATTAGAATAAAATGAATTAAATAACATCTGGGTATGCCTCGAATGCTTTGTTTTCCCATATATTTGTGAATATTTAATTATTCTTGTTCTAACTCAAGAAATTTGTACATAAAAATAAAATAAAATAAAAAAAAAATATATATATATATATATATATATATGTTCAAAGCCATTGAAAGGTCAAAAAAAAATAATAAGAATATATGATATAAATGAAGCTTACTTTTGGCAAGTCTGCACATTATATGTCTTATTTTATCTCTTTATAACCTCAATAATCCATAACCCTAGCGATGTTAAACGGTTTGAATGGATTTTTAATGAAATAATAATTATTATGTTTACATGCAGCCAATAATGGATTGTGAGCCTGAAACATTTTATGGAATGGAAAGTAATAGTATTTCTGCATTTTTTTAGATGGGCATTTTTAGTAAAGGATCAAGGGGATTTTAGAGGGGACAAAAGAGAATACCTAATGTTATTTAGTAGGAGGGAAGGAATAAGATAATAACATTCTATGTTCATTTTGATACCAAATTGATGAATTTAATCATTTAGCACAAACCGGGCACCTTTCCTTGGGTGGAAAACAAGCTTTTCCTCATCTTTTGAGATCTTTTAATGCACCTCTGCAACCCCATCCAAGTATAGTTGATATCCCTCTGCATCCACAACTTAGCCTTGTAAATGGTGTATGGGAAACAAATCAAAACAAACATGTTTCTGGAAAGGCAAATTGACCCAACATTCATGAAAAAAACATTAACATAGAATTGTTGTTGCTCCTATTATTATTCCAGCTAACTCTTTTTCTCAAAATCAACCTTGCATTGAGATTAAATACTCTTCTTTGAAGTTGCTTGCAAAAAAAAAAAATGAAATAAACCCATGGAAAAGTCCTCAAGCTTTGAATCCTCAAAATCTACTTTTTCCCACTCCAAGGCAAGCACTAAGGAGTTACAAGAAGGGAGTAAGCGATAAATTTCTCATGTGGATATGTTGCCAGAAATATCTCAGTACTAATACTTATTGCTTATGATCACAATGATGATGTGGGTGGAACTTTTACTTGGTTTGACATTTTCAAATTTTGACTATTAAAAACATTAAGTTTTTGAAAGATCAAGTTTTATATCGATGTTATTTGGAGAGACAAGGCGATGATAAGTATATTATGTTGTCATCCATTTACATTATGGTCACAAGTGGTGCATGATTTATCATTCATTGCTTCATAAATATTTCTTTGAATGTTAAGTGATACATATTGATGTGAACTGGGACATTTAAATTTGATGGATGATTTGAGGTCGGCGAGGCGCTTTGAGGTTTATCCCTCTGCGTTATGTCCTTTGCGGTATAGAACCCTGGGTGAGGGTCATAGGCCTACCCTCTCCCACTCCCCTTTCTCCTTCCTATACCTTTTTTCAGCCCCCCTTTTTCAGGCTCCCGCAATCCCCTTTTCGACGCCCCTCCCCCATTTCCGGTCCTTTCTATGGCGGCGTACACTGCTCTCTCTCAGGTGAGGCTCGCGTTCCTTCCACATGGTCGAGACACATGGAGGCCTACGCCTTGGAAGATGTGGACTTTGAGGACTCCCCCCCTAGTCCCTTTGCCTTCGTGTCCCATGGAGAATTCTTGGATTTACTCCAGAATTCTCACTCAACTCCTCACACGCTCCTACATTCACTACAACCCCATGGCTCTAATTTTATTAAGCATGCTCCCCCCATCCTTCCACATGAAATCTCCCCGAGATCTCAACCTCCCTCCCCCTACAGTCATCCTTTATCCCCTCTCGAACCTTCATCTTCTCCTCCCAAAGGAAATTTTTTACCTCTGTCAACCCACAAGCAAAGGAAGAGAAGGGTGCATCTTGTAGCAAAGATCTTCCTTGGATTTCTTCATCCCAAAAGTTTTCAGCCCGGTGCATCAAGGAAAAAAGGGGCTCTATTAAAATGGTTGTAGGAGACAACATACCCCTCAGTAACTTCCCCCAACTCTTGGGGAAGACTCTAGTTGGAAGTTTTAATGGAAAATATCCAGGAGAAAAAGCCCTAATAGGATGGATGCATAACCAGTGGAAATCCTTAATTGGTTATGTCTCGAAGATACATATTATGTCCAGAAGCTGGATCTCCTTCTCTTTTCGGATGATTATTGCGAAGAAATTTGTAGAAAGAGTTGGTCTTGGGGCCCGTCCGGTTTGTCCCTAAAACCTTGGACTGTGGGCTTCGACCCCCTTAAGGAATCCACTGCAGTAATGAAAGTGTGGGCAATATTTCCCAGACTACCATGGGATTTATGGTCCAGGGAAGCATTAGAAGCCATTGGTAACAAACTGAGTTCTTTTGTAAAACTCGAACCCAATTGGGATTCAAAAAAAGACCGCATGTGGGCTTGGATTTTGGTCGAAGTGGATATAAGAGAAGGTTTAGTAGGCAACATCGACCTATTTTATGTTGGAATTACCTGGCACCAGAAGGTATACTACTGAAGACTAACTTTTAGGTTCCATGGCTGCCATGAAATTGGTCACATTCATCTCAGTGTTCCAAAATCGCGTTGTTGCTTCAACCTCTTGCCAGTAAATGGAAAACCAAGTCTACAATTAAAAAGCAAGAATCAGTGGAGGTCGTCTCGATGGAAGTCAAGAATGAAGAATTTCCCCTGGATATCGACAAAGAGATATTCTCTAGTCAACCGCTAGTCGACTTGGTTAAATAAGATCATGTTTCAGGTATGCATCCTAAGCCCCCTTCTTCACCTTTTTCTTATTTTTTGGTGTTAGTTCCTTCAACTCCCTCTAGGCCCCTCCCTTCTCCCAGGTCCTCTCCTTCCCATGAAGACCCCCTTTATTTCTCCCCTCCCTCGGCTCCGTCGGAATTGTTGATACAGAAATATGACCTCGCGAGAGTTCCTCCCCCCTCTCTCCTTCTCAAAGAAGTCTCCTTGACGTCTCCTCTCCCCTCTCCCCCCCTTCTCGGGCTCCCTCTTCTCCCACCCTCGATTCCTCTCTTTCCTATTTTCCACTTACCTCCTACCTTGAAGCTCCCCTTTCTCCTCAGGGTAATATATATGCCCTGAGGTCTAAATCCTAAGAGAACACCCCTTCCTTTGGAGGTTTTTCACTTGACCCTCCCTCTCTCACTCAGGTAGGTAGAAAACCCTTCATCACGAAAGAAAAAGAGAGAGCAGTTGCGGAAATACGCAAAATCATCCATGCGACCATCACAAGGGACCTTAGAGCAAGAAAATTCCCTTCTATAAGGGAAAAATGATCTTCCTCTCCTTCAACATGCATGGGGTTGGGGGTGCCCCTTGTTGAGGAAAAGATATGAAATGATCTTACTCAAGAATTTTTAGACTTTACTTGGCTAAATCAAAGTAGACGAGAATATCACCCTATGCTTACAGCCAACAAAAAATGACATCCTAACTCACAAGTATAAATTACAAGTGCTTAGGCTAGTCTTTTATCAACAAAATCTTGTTGGAAATTCACTTTTTATGTAATTTTCTAAAGATAACAGTTGTTGAAATAAGTGTAAGAACAGAAGTAAAGACGCCAAGATGATAATAAAGACAGATGAGACATAAATCAATCCTTTATTTCATTCCAATTCACCAAAGAGTCATTTTATTTACAAAATCTCATACAGAAATCTTGGACCAAAGTCAAACTTAGACATCCCCGATGGAACATACAAAAGGACCTCTGATAGAAAACCAAAACTGAACTCTAAAAGTTGGATCAACTTGCCACAGATTGTTGCCCACTCGACTCTGCATAATAGCCTTTATCACACATGAAAATTAATTCACAAACAGACAAGTCTACACAGACTATCAAAGATAGATCAATACCTCTGAAAAACAAGTGTCTAAATGATTTGATTCAGCCCTGAATATTGTTGTCTACAATAAGACCCTTCTATCACAAAAGAGAATTAGGATTTGATGAATATATGAATGAATGAAAACTGAACTATCTCAACATAACTCAAAGAGAAAACCTTAGCATGCTTCTGCTTCTATCCTCCCTTGTCCCTCCTTTTCCTTTTGCTTTTAACAAATTAGAATTGGTTGAAGAAGTTGAACCAATTCATTAGTTAAGTTAATTAAAAGACTCAACTAACTTTAGTTAGGGGGGAGAGTAATAATTATAATAACGGTCATAATAAATAATAAATAGTAGGTAGGACCCCTTGTGACTCCCTTTAGTTCATAACAATCATAACATAACCATTGGTTGAGAAAAACACACCTCCTTGTGCCTCCCATCAACATATCCACTTTTGGGCAATTTAAACTCATGAAATTTCAAATTATTTCAAAAATAATACTCATATATCCAAAATAAACATGATGTCCAAATATCCCTGAAGTCAACTGTCATAAAACAATAGATATAATAAACTCAAAAACCATATTTCCCAGTCTGTGATGCAACCCTTCCTTGATTGATGTTGTCAGCTCTTGATTTTCCTGAATTTGCCTTTGGCTGTGCAGAGCCTTTAGGCCTAATTTCACTAATCACATCGGAACGATCATCCCTCAAATGCATCCGGGAAGAAACAAACTTGTCTGAGCCATTGGAGGGTGACGAGGGGGCAGCAGTGGCTTTTCCTTTATCAAGGGCATGGTGGGCCTTAGTTTTCAATCTCTTGCTAGCATGGGAGGATTGCACTGCCGAGTGATCAGGGGCAGCTTGGGAAATGGGGTTAACTAGCGGAGGAGGAGGCAAAGACAATTTGGGCTAGCCATGATGTTGGGAGACTATCGGGTGGACAATATACTGCCATCCATCATTTTCAGGGACCTCGGTTTGTAATGAGACATGAGGAGGTACAGGGATACCGGGTTCTTGCGGGGCTTGGAAAGGAGGCCTTTTAGGCCTAGGTTGGACTATTCGCTACCCAATCCAATTGAAGAATCTAGCATGAAACAATTGGCCAAGCTCTTTTGATTCAGTGTCAAAATGTATGGAGAACCTAGGCCTTATTGGGCCTCGGTTCCAATTACCTCTACCTTTGTTTCCTCGGCCATGGCTACCTCAACTAAAAAAACTCATCCTGCATGTGTGATCAATTAGAAAATAGTCTTTTAAATAACCATACATGACAACTCTTTAAAAATATGAAATAGATTTGGCTCAGCAATGTATCAGACTCATGCAATCCAATCCATACAAATTGTTTCACCGTTAATCATTGAGCAAGGGGCGAAAAAGGGTTCTGGGATATGTGAGAGGGTTGTATTGAGAGAAAATATGATATAATGAGGGGGAAAAGACATGGTCACTGCTCAATGACAACAACAATCAACTATAAAGCAAACCAATAAAACCTCATTGTAATCCACACAAGACATTGCCACCTTCATCTTCTTTAACACAGAAATTCTCTTTACTATAATCAATCTCAGAACAGGAAGTGAAAAAATGAATATGGGAGGTGGCGGGGTTTGTAATTAGCGGAAAGTGAAATAATGGAAGGGAATAAGAACGATTATTGTTCATGAAATTAATTCAGTGATCCATAACACATTCTACGAAAGGATATGCATCAACCATCAATCATTTGACCAAATAATAATTTATGTGCATTTAACTAGTTCATTGTTCATAATCAAATATCCAACACAGTGCCACCACAAGACAATATGTATTCCACACAATTTGTAAGAGATTTTTTTCCCTTCATTCACATACTTGCATTTTATAACAATTTATGAACAGTACCCATTTCCAATCTGCAAACTATCAAAATCAACCATTGCCCATGCATTTCTTCAATCCACAATAATGCTTCAAAAGTCATGTTTCAAATTAACAATGAAGTCACTATCACTGCAATTGGGCCTATCATTTAAATGAAATGATATTCGTTAAACATGTATAGGAAGTAACCAAAATAATCAAGACCAAATTGCCATGCCCGAAATGACAATTAATCATACAACCAACAGCCACCATTTAGACACAAGCTATGCACACGGTAATTTTCCCAGGCAATGTAGTTCTACCACTATAAAAAAAAACAATTCAATGTGACTTAAAATTTGGGCCACCCATCCAACATGATTGTCATCAATAACATGTTTTCTTTAACAAGTGATCGATTGCAATAAATAAACATGTTTAAAACTCTGTGAGTATCTCTGACTGTGAGAACTCAAGCCCTCTGTGTTATACACAGTGTGCAGCCAACAAAACCCTGTGATGCAACAAATCCACTTTAACAAAAACAAACACACGGTCACGGTAATAAATCAACATCCGGTGTTGAGCCGTTGATTTAATATAACATTGCTTTGATTTAGTCACACCGTGATCGAATATGTTGTGCAAACTCGGGCTTAGACAATCAAGCATGCATAAGGGTGCAGTGGATATACTCTCTATAGTCATCCAGTCCAATAGTCATTCGGCCCCAAAGAAAACCATAGTTACCACGCCCATCATTTCATTTTGCAAAACACCATACACACAACGCGACATGTGTGAGCAACATCAAGAATTTGTAACCGATTCCAGCTATCATCCAAATAATCATTAGTGTCAATACCAATGATTGTGTATCAACCAAACAAATTTTCCACTATCGTAAAATCAATTTATGTAACAAGTTGTGACAACAACGCCTACCCGTGCATTGATTCGAATCGGGGCAGAGGCCTTCTTCCTTAAACAATACTGAGTTATTACATAAGGAGGGTGACTGTATACTTTGAAAGTGTAATTGGTAATGTCTGGTTTACCACTGTTATAACAGAGCCAGTGATTGTATACCAACTAACTCGACTTTGGCATGACCAACTGGGCGAGCCCGTGCTCAAAAGTCGACAATTATACCACCAATCAACCATAAACAAGTCGTAAAACCAATAGGATAGGCTGGTATTTTCTACCAATATTTATACTGCAGGCTAAGGTTTGTACCGTAGCCAACACAGGGAGAGCAAAGCCATTCCTTATAATGGTGGAAACTCTCAGGGCACGGTGCATACACAGGAAGGACCACAACTCAATCGTGGATGGGTACCAATCCATGACAGGGGGGCCATAACCGAAAGGTAATGGTTCGGCCTGGCAATGGTTACTTAACACACATAGGGTATAACCCTCGTGCTCTTCAGTCAAACAATCATAGCACAGAGGTGAATACAGGGCCGAGTAAAAACCCACTTCGTGACCCTTAGTCATAAAACCAACCAATGTCGAAGTGAAGAAAACACGGTGATGCGGGATGCCCTTAACCATTAAACCCAAAAATCCAAAGATTGGATTTAGTAACAATGCGTGAAGATAGCTTTCCACTCAAGACCAAACAAAAACCCTCCACTTAAACCAACAATAATAATAGAGATCTACCACCCAGGGTGATCCATAACTTATACGAATTCAATATTATTGTAGGAAGAACCACAACTCAAGGACACAATTCCACAAAGTTGCAACACTTAGGAAAGCACAAACCAATACACCTGAGCCAGTATCATTTCATAACCAGAGAAAAGTCATGAATGGCCAAAAAAACGAACATACCTGTAATCGAATTCCTTAAAACGGGAGTTGGCTGAGCGGTTCTTCCCTGCTAAAAATCCGGAGCATAACCACAGCAGCAAGATTGACCAATAGCCCGATTAGGGTGGTGGATAATGGAGGAGTAAAGGTGGCGTGTAGTAAATGCACGTCGCCTCCACCCACAATGCATTAAGTCATCAGTGCATGTCAACACATTAACCATTAATCAAAACATGTATCGAAACCCCCACCACATTAAAAACCAATAGAACAACTTATGCCATAACATAATTCAACCATTCGCATAACCAACAGCATTATCACCTTGCCAAATGCCCCACCAACATTCCATATCATATGTGTTTTAACCATAACCCAATCACAATTGCATAACCACTTACTTGTTAGCTAGGCTTTAACAATAATTGTTAATTATTTCATGCATGTAGTATAGTGAATAGGATAGCTTTAAACTCTTCCCCCTTTCAATTTTTTTATTTCTTTCCAATTGTTTGCATGTAGTATAGTAAAATTGTCAAATTAGATCCCATTTGTTATAGTATTTTTTGCTTCTCTCAAAACTGTSCTTCATGCAATTTCACTAACATGCTTGTTGTGTAGGTGCGATAACAACAGAATAGCATAGGTTGTAGTAACATCATGAATCAACACCTCATAAGCTCAAATCATAACGAATAACAACAGTATCTCATCAACCATGTAATTCATGTCGCATGTCATCACAACATCAAAAGTGAACAGATTTGATCTTCAATAGTTCAAGGGGGTCCCACCTACTAGTATTATTTAGTTTTTTATAATAATAGGCTTTAGCAACACTTTGCAGGCAAAACTTCGTTGACAATTTTAATCGTCAACAAATTGGTGACTCCACGGGAAAATTTGTTTCCAACATATTTAGAACTCATAACTCATGGTTTCACATACCAAGAATAGTAATCTTAGAAGACATAACCATAATAATTATGCAATAGGGGGAAGTGAGTAGATTTAATGGAAAGATGACTGGGAATTTGGGAATAATTCATGAAAATTGTTAAGTATGAGGAGTTTCTACCACTGTATGCATAATTGTTCAACTGGAATATGTTCTTGGCTTTCAAGGAGGAAAACTTATGGACTTGCTCTTAAGATATCAATGGATGAAGAAATGGCAAGAAGAAGCAGGAAGTAACCAATTCCTTGTAAGACAGCAGTGGAAATATGTAACAATTTCAAGGTCCCTTTAGAGGAGACATCATAACAGTTGTGTAAGCTTGATTTTTATCGACTAACAATGCTTTGCAGGAGTGTCACTGTGGCAGAATTGATCCAACATTCTATCTTGACCAAACACTAAAATATGATAAAGACAAAAATCGCAACAGAAGTAATAATGCAAAAATTAAAACAGCAGCAGTAAAAGACTCAATTTGAAAAACAGTAAGGAAAGAAAACTTAACTTAGAAGGTAGAAATCAAGGTACTTTATGCGTAGAAAATAAGCACAAAAATTGAAAGCATAGCTAGGCTACTAGTACACAACAAAATCCAGACAGCATTAGAACTTTTCATGTTGGTTCCTCGCAATATTTCAAGCGAGGGTTGTTAGTGCTGTAGGGAAACAATTGCTCATGTAAATCTTTTGAGATATAAGAATTAGTATCCAAGACAAAAGCAATTTGGAAAGGACCGATCACTTGGAAATCTGATGTAATCATCGTTCCCTTGACACGCACAATTATCTCATCAAGATAGAGATGGAGACTGACCAATTCATCGAGAGGCATGTGCATAGTTTTTTTAAAAGCAGTACCTATATCAAGTAAACTAAAAATACGGCATTTGTAAGGCATGGTATCGCAATTAGTAATGAAAGTGGTTTTGTGAACATTTGCCCCTTTTACTTTGATTCTCTTGTAACCAAACAGACTATCAAGTAAGGGTCTTAACTGTGACTCTACAACTTGTTGCAAAAACATTTCAATTTTGAGACGGGGAAAGGGATTTATCATAATCGCTTGCCTAAAAGTTCGAAGACTAATACAAGTTCTGATATTATCAGTGGTCCTCGAGGTCGATTTCCGAATTGAAACCCATTCAGGGTGGGCTGAAAAAAACCTTCCATCCCTTAAGAAATCTATCAAATCCCTTTGAAAGGGTGCTTCCAGTGCAGAGTTAACAAATTCTTGTTTTTGCCTAGCTAGTTCGTAATATGTTGAACAAGACCAGGATCAAAACCATGAATATCCTCATAAGACCAAGAAAAAACCTTTTGAGATTCACCAAGTAGTCTGGTGGAACTCATCTCTTCTTTACCAAAACATTGGACATTTATTTTAACATCGGTTGAAGGTTCAAATCTCCTAATGTTCAGGAGGATGGTTTCAATCACCTTCTTCTGTAACTCCTCTTCTTTTTGTTTTTCTTTATTTCCTACAACACTCAAAGAAAACGAACTCTCAAGAGGATTCAAGCCCCCAGGAATCTTATTATTTTCCACATATATAATATCCTCGAGCTTAATAGGTTTATTTTGAATGACAACACAAATGCTCTCACCGTTGGGGATGGCCTTTCAAAATCCTTCATTTTCATAAATGTATGGACGATGTAGAGATTGGAAAGCACAATCAGGCCAGCGAGGCAAGAGTTGTTGAGTAGGAGAGGTTGTAAAGACAGCTAACCGATCAACTATTGAATTCAACTCCTTCTTAACATGAGTGATATTGAAAGATAGAAGGTTCAAGACAAGTGCCCAAATAGTTTGGGAGTATTGTTCCATCAGCGTGTCGCTAAGAGAGTATGTCTTACATATCAAGTTCACAACAAGCTTAGAATTTTCAAAAACTGAAAGGTGACCACAACCAATATTAAGGGCGTTCTCAATGCCTAACAAAAAAGATTTGAATTCAACGGCATTGTTTGAACAAGCAAACTCCAACCTGTATGACAGATTATGATTTTTTCTTGCAGGGGAAACCAAGATAATACCAGCCCCATTATCTTCGTTAGAGTGTGAACCATCAAAGTGCATATGCCATAATTCATCATCTAAATCAATTCTTTCCAGAGGAATATTATCCTCTTCAAAAAAGATGGAATAAACTCCTATGTCTTCTTCGATATAGTTTACGCTAGATTGCAGAACACTCTCTATGTAGGGTGAAATTCTTCCTTCTCTAAGGACTATAATATTCTTACCATTCTGAGGAACGGATCAATGTGTCCCGTCGAGTAAGAGGTATCCACCTATTAGGGATTTCCAATCTCTCCCCAAGATAATTGAATAATTTCTCACAGGCATATCAATCACCTGAATGTTGAGGGTTGTCCTTATCTCAAGATGAGTGCATAAAACAAAGGTTACATCTTTAATCTCGCCTATGGTTGTTTGTTGTAGACTATTATAGGAGAGCATGCTTTTGGCATTTTCGTTTGTACATGACAAGCCTAGCTCTTCCATAATAATCTTTGACATGACACTTGGGCCTGAACCACCATCAATGAGGCAACAATGGGCAATATTATCCATGATATTTACAAAAATATAAAAAGGGGTTTTTTGTACAAGGTATCTAAAGTTATGTACACCTAATTTATTTACAAAAGAATCCTCTTTGTCTACCTCTTCGGAAAGATTGGCTACAACAGAAGATTTTCCTTCCATGAATTGTTTCAGATGCATATATTGTTCATGGATGGCAACCATGTCTAGGAGGGATGCATCTACTTTGATGTTGGCCAATTGATTCAAGATATTGTATTTGGAAGAGGGAAGAGGGGGAGTGATTCCTTGACATTCAGGAATTTTAGGAACCTGGGGTGCAGCAATGGTTGAAGATGAGCTCGGGTTAGAAGAACTGTGTGGAGGATCAAATTTACCCTTGGGAGCATAGGCTTTGTTCATAGTGTTAATAACCATCACATCCTCTGGCTCCGCAAATTCTAGGATAGTGATCGTAGCTTCTGGTCTCTTACCAAAGATCTTATCTCTGGCACTCTTCTTTACCTCACATGTGGTTTCTTTGTGGTGCTCCTCGCAAAAGTTACACCAACTAAGAGGCAGGATAGCTTTAGGCTAAAAATTGTTTTCAATTGGATTTCTAAAGGGGGGTGCAGAAATGGATGAAACTCCAAGGGTGAGTGGGGAAACAACACCCTTCAGCTCGAATTCTATCATACTATTGTTCATATCTTATACTAGTTGTAAGAGAGCGGACATGTATGTCTGTCTAACTAATTCTCCCTGGGGAAGACCAGTTCTTTCAAGCTATTCTTCATACTTTGAGAAAGTATGTAGAGAGGAACCGAGATTATCAATGGATTTTTCCTCAAGCTTATGATGGTAGGGAGAAGGAAATGCATTGTAGTAATGCATGAAAGAGGCTTGGTTCTGAGGGCAGATAATTTCGAGGATCTGATTGTACAACTTGGTGAAACGCAAGTTGAAAGACTTGATGGTCTCACCATCTTTATAAGTGATGTTATTGTATTCCCTCAACTTCTTGGCAGGGCTTTTGGATTGCCCATAAGTGGATCGGAACCAATAGATTAACTCCTCCCAAGTAGACAGGATCTTAGGAGGAAGGTCAAAGAAATCGACCGCAGCCTTTCCTTCCAAGGAATTGACAAACAAGTGCATGCAGGTGTCATTGTCATTGTCCCCTATGTTATGACAAGCATTAGAAAATGCCACTAGGTGTTCGTTAGTACTGACAGTGTTATTTCCTGAAAACTTAGGCCAATGCACTTTAAACTTTGGAAGTGGGTGAGTAGCAAGTGCTAGGTTAAGAGGACAGGACACATGCCATGGTGTGGTTATGGCATCCTCTTCAAAATGAAAAAGCCCATACTTCTTAATGACTTTGGTGGGGTTTGTAGTAGATTGGAGCAGGATATGGTGGCTATACAAGCTACCAATCATCGATGACGATGAATATTGGGAAGATGGCGCACTTCCACTACCACCAAAGCCACCACTAGATGCCATCTTGTGGATGATAGATAAGGGAAAGAAAGATGAGTTGGATGAATCAGATAAACTTCTCCTTAGAGCACTTTGTTGGGCAGATAACACAATGTTTCTTCTTCCTATTTCAGCAATAGGATTGATTTTGGGTGGCAAGCCTCTTCTTCTTCTAAAAGCACGAGAGTCTAATGACCTAAAAGAAAGGCCAAGGCTCAAAGAAACAAAATTTTACTGTTGATTTCTAGGTTGTCTACGTTTAGCCTCCAACTGTTCTTGAGCACTAATATCTAGTTCAATTGCTACCCAAGAATGGTTAAGTTTGGCATGGGTATTGGCAGTGTCTAGAATGGTGTTAAACAGGTTCAAAGCAATGTTGTTCTGGTCTTGAAGACCGGGCTCGATATTGGGATGGCTTGCAACAGGAACATTGATCAATAGAAAAACAGTCAAAGAATCAAATTTAGAAAAGAAAGATGTATCGATGAAAATCGAATATAAAATTAACCGGAGAGATATCGAAGATCTCCCCAGTATGGTCGCCAAATAAATGTTGAGGAAAAGATATGAAATGATCTTACTCAAGCATTTTCATACTTTACTTGGCTAAAGAAAAGTAGATGAGAATATCACCCTATGTTTATAGCCAACAAAAAATAACATCCTAACTCACAAGTATAAATTACGAGTGCTTAGGTTAGTCTTTTATCAACAAAATCATGTTGGAAACTCACTTTTTATGTAATTTTCTGAAGACAACAGTTGCTTAAATAAGTGTAAGAATAGAAGTAAAGATGCCAAGATGATAATTGAGATAGATGAGACATAAAGAAATCTTTTATTTCATTCCAATTCACCAAAGAGTCATTTTCTTTACAAAATCTCATACAGAAATCTTGGACCAAAGTCAAACTTAGACATCCCCGATGGAACATACAAAAGGACCTCTGACAGAAAACCAAAAATGAACTCTAAAAGCTAGATCAGCTTTACAAAGATTGTTGCCCACTCGACTCTGCACAATAGCCTTTATTAGTCATGAAAATTAATTCACAAACAGACAAGTCTACACAAACTATAAAAGATAGATCAACACCTCTGAAAAACAAGTGTCTGAATGATTTGATTCAGCCCTGAATATTGTTGTATACAATAAGACCCTGCTATCACGAAAGAGAATTAGGCTTTGATGAATATATGAATGAATGAAAACTGAACTATCTCAACATAACTCAAAGAGAAAACCTTAGCATGCTTCTGCTTCTATCCTCCCTTGTTCCTCCCTTTCTTTTTTCTTTTAAAAATTAGAATTGGTTGAAGAAGTTGAACCAATTCATTAGTTAAGTTAATTAAAAGACTCAACTAAATTTAGTTAGGGGGAAGAGTAATAATTATAGTCATAAATCAATAATAACTAGTAGGTCGGACCCCTTGTGACTCCCTTTAGTTCATAACAATCATAACATAACCATTAGTTAAGAAAAACACATCTCCTTGTGCCTCCCATCAACATATCCACTTTTGGGAAATTTAAACTCATGAAATTTCAAATTATTTCAAAAATAATACTCATATATCCAAAATAAACATGCTATCCAAAGATCCCTGAAGTCAATTGTCATAAAACAATAGATATAATAAACTCAAAAACCATATTTCTCAGTTTGTGATGCAACCCTTCCTTCATTATTGTTGTCACCTATTGATTTTCCTGAAATTGCCTTTGGCTGTGCAGAGCCTTTAGGCCTAATTCCACTGATCACAAGGGAACAGTCATCCCTCAAATGCATCTGGGAAGACACGGACTTGTCACAGCCATTGGAGGGTGAGGAGGGGGTAGTAGTGGCTTTTCCTTTATCAAGGGCATGGTGGGCCTCAGTTTTCAATCTCTTATTAGCATGGGAGGATTGCACTAGCGAGTGATCAGGGGCATCTTGGGCAATGGGGTTAACCGGTGGAGGAGGAGGCAAAGACAACTTGGGCCAGCCATGATGTTGAGAGACTGTCGGGTTGACAATCTTCTGCCATCCATCATTTTCAGGGACCTCAGGTTGTAATGAGACATGAGGAGGTACAGGGATACCGGGTGCTTGCGGGGCTTGGAAAGGAGGCCTTTCAGGCCTAGGTTGGACTATTCCCTGCCCAATCCAATTGAATAATCTGGCATGAAACAATTGGACAAGCTCTTGTGAATCAGCGTCAAAATGTATGGAGAACCTAGGCCTTCTTGGGCCTCGGTTCCAATTACCTCTACCTCTGTTTCCTCGACCATGGCTACCTCGACTGAAAAAACTCATCCTACATGCGTGATCAATTAGAAAATAGTATTTTAAATAACCATACATGGAAACTCTTTAAAAATATGAAATATATTTGGCTCAACAATGTATCAGACTCATGCAATCCAATTCATACAAATTGTTTCACTGTTAATCAATGAGCAGGGGATGAAAAAGGGTTATGGAATATGTGAGGGGGTTGTATTGAGCGAAAATATGATATAATAAGGGGGGAAAGACATGGTCACTGCTCAATGACAACAACAATCAACTATAAAGAAAACCAATAAAACCTCATTGCAATCCACCCCAAGACACTACCACCTTCATCTTCTTTAACACAGAAATTCTCTTGACTGCAATCAATCTCAGAACAGAGAGTGAAAAAAAGAATATGGAGGTGATGGGGTTTGTAATTAGCAGAAAGTGAAATAATGGAAGGGAAGAAGAACGATTATTGTTCATGAAATTAATTAAGTGATCCATAACACATTCTGGGAAAGGAGATGCATCAACCATCAATCATTTGACCAAATAATAATTTATGTGCATTTAACTAGTTCACTGTTCATAATCAAATATCCAACACAATGCCACCACAAGACAGTATGTATTCCACACAATTTGTAAGAGATTATGTTCCCTTCATTCACATACTTGCATTTTATAACAATTTATGAATAGTACCCATTTCCAATCTGCAAACTATCAAAATCAACCACTGCCCATGCATTTCTTCAATCCACAATAATGCTTCAAAAGTCATGTTTCAAATTAACAATGAAGTCACTATCATTGCAATCGGGCCTATCATTTAAATGAAATGATATTCGTTAAACATGTATAGGAAGTAACCAAAATAATCAAGACCAAATTGCCACGCCCGAAATGACAATTAATCATAAAACCAACAACCACCATTTAGACACAAGCTATGCACATGGTAATTTGCCTAGGCAATGTAGTTCTGCCACAGTAAAAAAAAAAATTCAATGTGACTTAAAATTTGGGCCACCCATCCAAATAATTAACATGCATGCTTTAACAAGTGATCGATTGCAATAAATAAACATGTTTAATACTCTGTGAGTATCTCTGACTGTGAGAAATCAAGCCCTCTGTGTTATACAGAGTGTGCAGCCAACAAAACCCCGTGATGCAACAATTCCACTTTAACAAAAACAAACACACAGTCACAGTAATAACTCAACATCTCGTGTTGAGCCATTGATTTAATATAACATTGCTTTGATTTAGTCACACCGTGATCGAATATGATTTGCAAACTCAGGCTTATACAATCAAACAAGCATAAGGGTGCAGTGGATATACTCTATACAGTCATCCAGTCCAATGGTCATTCGGCCCCAAAGAAAACCATAGTTACCACACCCATCATTTCATTTTGCAAAACACCATACACACAACGCGACATGCGTGAGCAACATCAAGAATTTTTAACCAATGCCATCTATCATCCAAATAGTCATTAGTGCCAATACCAGTGACTGTGTATCAACCAAAAAAAAATTCCACTGTCATAAAATCAATTTACGTAGCAAGTTGTGACAACAACGCCTACCCAGGCATTGATTCGAATTGGGGCAAAGGCCTTCTTCCTTAAACAATATTGAGTTATTACATGAGGAGGGTGATTGTATACTTTGAAAGTGTAATTGGCAATGTCTAGTTTACCATTGTTATAACAGAGCTAGTGATTGTAGACCAACTAACCCGACTTTCACATGACCAATTGGGCGAGCCCGTGCTCAAAAGTCGACAATTATACCGCCAATCAACCATAACCAAGTCGTAAAACCAACAGGCTAGGCTGGTATTTTCTACCAATATTTAGACTGGAGGCTAAGGTTTGTCCTATAGCCAATACAGGGAGAGCAGAGCCATTCCTTGTAATGGTGGAAACTATGAGGGCACGGTGCATACACAGGAAGGACCACAACTCATTCGTGAACGGGTACCAATCCACGATAGGGGGGCCATAATCGAAAGGTAAGGCTCTGGTTCGGCCTAGAAATTGTTACTTAACGCATGCAGGGTATAACCCTCATGCTCTTCGGTCAAACAATCATAGCACGAGGGTGAAAAGAGGGCCGATTAAAAACCTAGTTCGTGACCCTTAGTCATAAAACCAACCAATGTCGAAGTGAAGAAAACACAGTGATGCGGGATGCCCTTAACCATTAAACCCAAAAATCCAAAGACTAGATTTAGTAACAATGCATGAAGATAGTTTTCCACTCAAGACCAAACAAAAACCCTCCACTTAAACCAACAAGAATAACAGAGAGCTACCACCTAGGGTGATCCATAACTTATACGAATTCAATATTATTGCAGGAAGAACCACAACTCAAGAACACAATTCCGCATAGTTGCAACACTTAGGAAAGCACAAACCAATACACTAAGCCAATATCATTTCATAACCAAAGCAAAGTCATGAATGGCCAAAAAAAATAACATACATGTAATCGAATTCCTTAAAACGGGAGTTGGCCGAGCGGTTCTTCCCTGCTAAAAATCCGGAGAATAACCACAGCAGCAAGATCGAACAATAGCCCAATTAGGGTGGTGGCTAACGGAGAAGTAAAGGTGACGTGTAGTAAATGTACTTCACATCCACCCACAATGCATTAATTCATCAGTACATTCCAACACATTAACCATTAATCAAACCATGTATCGAAACCCCCACCACATTAAAAACCAATAGCACAACTTATGCCATAACATAATTCAAGTCCCCTATAATTCAACCATTCGCATAACCAATAGCATTATCACCTTTCCAAATGTGTCACCAACATTCCATATCATATTCGTTTTAACCATAACCCAATCACAATTGCATAACCACTTACTTGTTAGCTAGGCTTTAACAATAATTTTTAATTCTTTCATGCATGTAGTATAGTAAAATTGTCAAATTAGATCTCATTTGTTATAGTATTTTTTGCTTCTCTCAAAACTGTCCTTCATGCAATTTCACTAACATGCTTGTTGTGTAGGTGCGATAACAACAGAATAGCATAGGTTGTAGTAACATCAAGAATCAACACCTCATAAGCTCAAATCATAATGAATAACAACAGTATCTCATCAACCATGTAATTCATGTCGCATATCATCGCAACATCAAAAGTGAACAGATTTGATCTTCAATAGTTCAAAGTGGTCCCACTTACTAGTATTATTTAGTTTTTTATAATAATAGGCTTTAGCAACACTTTGTAGGCAAAACTTCATTGACAATTTTAATCGTCAACACCCCTAAGAAGTTGTCCCTCAAAAGCATGCTCCTTAGCCTAAAACCGGATATCATACTCATCCAAGAGACAATGTGTTCTGGTGAAAAAGCTAGAGAAACCTTCAATCATTGGCTTAGGAATTGGTATTTCAACACAATCGATGCCTCAGGTCTCTCAGGAGGTCTCCTCATTGGATGGAGCCCAAATTTCTAAGATTTTTCCTCTTCTGTCGTTCGTTCTACAATTTCAATCAAGTTACAACATAAGAATAGTTATTTAACCTTCTCAGTGGTGAATATTTACGGTCCTTATTCTGATAGGACCTCCTTTTGGGAGGATTTGGTGTTTGCATACATTTTTCGTGACTCTTTTCTGGTGGCGAGGGGGGATCTGAATATTACCCTATCCCTACAGGAGGTTTGGGGTGCACACCCCAGGGTCAACAGGAAAAGTGATTTTTTCCATTCCTTTTTAGAGGAGGCCAATTTGGTGGACACTGAACCTGTGAAGCTATCTCCTACTTGGAAGGATTTCAGAACTAGGGATGAGGAGGTTACAAAAACATTGGACTGATTCTTAGTTTCCAAATCCCTATTGAATTGGGCTCAAAATTTAGATCAGGGGTAGAGTTGGGAGGTATTTCAGACCATCACCCCGTCTCACTTCATTGGAGTTCAGGCTTTGATTCCCCCCCGTCACCCCTTAAATTCTGCCAATCTTAGTTGGTAGAAAAATATTTCAAGAACCTAGTCCTTTCCTCTTGGGTTAAGCTTCCCTCCTGAACCATGCTCCTCTCATGGTGCAATTTGCAGCAAATCTCGAGAACTTGAAAAATGCCCTTAAAAATTGGCTCCCTTTATGGAAGTCCAAGAGGTCTCGACTCAATTGGGACACTGAAGATAGATTAGCCGAGGTCCTTATAAATCTGGAGGAAACCCCCCTTACTAATGCAAATTTAATAGAATTAAGAGAAATGGAGGATAAATGTGCCAAGTGGCTCAAGACAGAGGAACAATAATGGTGTATCAAGAGTGGGGCTCCTTGCATAAAAGAAGGAGATAATAACACAAAGTTTTTTCACCAATTTGTGAACTAACGAAGAAACCTTAACACCATCTAGGAAATCAAAGATGAACAAGGAAATGTGGTCACATCCTTTGAGGACAAGGCAAAGCTCCAAGAAAAAAAATTCAGCAATCTCTTTTCAACCCCTCCAAAATGCCCCATTCAAGAAATCTTGGAGGTAGTAGGAAATTTCCCTACCGCCTTCTTTGGAGAAATGAATTTATCCTTAGAGGAAGAAGTGTCGTAACCAGAACTGAAGGCGACATTGTTCTCCATGAAGAATGGAAAAATCCCAGGCTAAGATGGAGTTACATTGGAATTCTTTAAAGATTTTTATTACCATCTAAAAAACAATTTGCTTCTAGTGGTAAGACAATCAAAAAAGGAAGGAAGAATTCATGGTCCTCTCAACGTCGCCTTCTTGTATCTTATCCCTAAGAAACCATGCCCTTCTTCCTTTGAGGATTATACACCGATTGCTTGTTGTAATGTCATCTACAAACTAATTTCAAAGATCATCTCTAGGAGACTTAAACCAATGCTAAGTGATCTCATTGGGGAAGAATAGTTTGGCTTCCTCCACAACAGACAGGTACACGACGTGGTAGTCATTGCTCAGGAAGTGCTCCACTATGTCAAGAAAATAAATCTTAAGGCAACCATCCTGAAATTGGACCTCTCCAAATCCTATGACCGAGTAAATTGGACTTCCTTGTGTCTGGCCCTTATCCAATTGAGCATGAGCTTAAAAGTTGTCAATTAGATAATGGGGTGCATCCAAAGTGCCTCCTTTTCCATCCTTATCAACAGAGCTCTGTCCAGTTTCTTCAAAGCCTCCATAGGTCTCCATTAGGATTTCCCTCTTTCTCCCTTTCTTTTCCTGATCATCACAAAAGCACTCAGCTATATAATAAAGGAGGTAAGTTCCAAGGGTCTCCTAAGAGGAGTTGCAGTCTCTGAATCAGAATCAATAACTCACTTTTTATTCATAGATGATATCTCCTCCAGCCTTTTGGTTCTCAGAGGAATATGATTGTCTTTAAGGATATTTTAAACCTTTTCTGCAGACCCACGGGTCTGAAAATAAACATGGAAAAATCTTGTCTGCTTCTTAATGATTGTGAGGATTAAGAATATGCCTCCATTGTCAATCATTTTCCTACCCCAAGGACTCAAGTATCTCAGTTTTAACTTAAAACTCGACAATTAAAGAAAAGAAGATTGGAGTTGGTTAATCATAAAATTCTAGGCTCGCATAGCCATCTGGGTCAACAGACTCCTCTCAAGAGGAGGAAGACTAGTATTAATCAAAGCAGTCCTAGAAGGAATTCTTGTTTACTGGAATTCAATAGTTGCAATCCCAAAGGGAGTTATGGATCATATTCGACACCTAAGTTTTTTCTTTTTATGGAAGGGACAAAACGTTCATGGAGGCACGCCCTTGGTCAAATGGAACTCAATTGCTGCACATAAAGAAATGGGTGGTTGGGGTCTAAAGAACATAAGACTTTTTTATCAATCCTTAGCGGGAAGGAACATATGGAATTTAACCATGGAAAACACCCTTTGGGTAAGAGTTACGAACTCCTAGTAATTTCCTACCCTGCCTATCTCTAAATGGTTCTGAGAGCCTATGAAATCCTCCAAAGGCTCAATTGTCTGGAAAGCTCTTATGTAAGCTTTCCCCATTGTTGGTAACTGGACAGTATGTTGCATCGGAAATGGGGAAAATGTGAGATTGGGAGAAGACCTGTGGTTGGGAGCAGGAAACAACTACAAAATCTCCCTTCCCTTACTTATGTTCCTCAAGGATAAAAACCTTCGCTTCCTTAGTGACCTAAACATTGGTTATCCCCAGATTTGAGGGAGAATGGGATGGAAGAACACAGACTCCCAGGATATCTCGTTAGAACTATGAGATGAATGGGACTCCTTTATATCCATTTTATGTGAAAAATTCATTTCCCTGGATATAGATTCTGAGGACTCCCTATGCTAGTCAAAAAACCCACAAAATGGCTAATATTCGGTCAAGTTGGGCTATAAATCCTCGCTAAAAGAAAACTCTGTGATACACTCAAAATGGTGGTGGAATCCCTTGTGGAAATAAAATCTCCTCCCAGATGTAAATTGACGCTTTGGCTAGCACTAAACAATAAATTGTTGACATGGGACAACTGCCTCAGGAGAGGATGGTGCGGACCTAGCAGATGTCCTCTGTGCAAGGAAAATCAAGAAACCATTACTCACATTTGTATCTCATGTCCCTATGCAGGAAAGGTCATGCAAATAATAAAAGATCAGCTAAAAACCAGGGCCAATTGGGACCAAGGATCTATAGAACATTGTTTTAGATCCTGGATTCAAGACGGAACAACAACCTTATATGCATGTCTTCTAAGCATCATGATCTCAAACATTTGGTGGGAAAGAAACAATGTTGTTTTTAAAGATAAGATTGTTCCCCCAGAAGTTTCTATGGCAATTTTGATCAGTCAAGCTGAAGAATTCAAGACAGAGCTTGGGGCAAGTAAAAATCTGTTTATAGTCCTCCCTCACATCGATTACACTGCCCCGTGGGGATTTTTCGATGAGGCTAGACAAGGACATCCTCCTTCATGCATAGTAGGGGTGGTTTTGTTTTTCAGTCACAACCACTATATTCACATCAGATATGCGCCAGGAGGTGGAACAAACAATAGAGCCGAACTGATAGCACTCTAGACTCTCCTAGAAACTACCAAAGAAAAAATCTATCAAAGCTACAAGTGTTTTGTGATTCCAATTTGGTGATCGACTAGGCAAGGGGTCTCAACAACATCCAGAATCTCGGTTTGGAATCACTACTAAGAGACATCAAGCTCATTCTCATAGATTTCAAATGGATTTCCTTTCAGCACATTCTAAGGGAGCTAAACACAAAGGCAGATGAACTCTCAAAGGAATCACTGCAGCTGCAAAAAGGAACCTTCAGTTTTTACGAGTTTTTTGAAGGAACAGAAACTGAGGCAATGGAATTTTTCCTCTGAAGAAGTCTTTTTTCTTCTTTTTTGTAAGGTTGTAAATGTTTTTTGGATAGATGGAACAGTTTGTAGAAAGTTTTGAAAATGGTCTTTAAAGGCATTTTATGTAGTAGAAGATGTATAGGCAGTACAGTACTGGAAGGAAGCCTACCAAGGTTGGACATGAAAGACTGTAATATGTATATTCCTTCATGAATATAATAGTTTTTTTTATTATGGAAAAAAAATATTGATGTGAACGTAGAATCTTGAAGTGGTATTAGTGGGACCCCTGTCTATCTTATGAAATGTCACCAATGTAATCCCAAGTTTATTTTATTCCATTGATCATATTTCCCCTCTATTTATATATATAAGACAGTTTAAACTAATTAATTATTTGAATAGAGTACAAAAAGAGGAGAGATTGATGAAGGCGGGAGAAGAACAATTGTGAGAGGTATGTTAAGGCTTTGGGAAACATTCTGCAATTGATTATATTTCATTCATACTAAGTTTTCTGAGGGTTGAATATCTTTGTTGTCAGCGATAATTTATTTAAAAGTGACAAGGAAAGACAAAGTGAGGTTGGTTTGATCTTTTTCTTAATGTTATTTATCTTCTACATGGTCTGCTCTCTTTAGAAGTTTTGAATCCATTTAGTGCTAATCAACATTATCTTATGCAAATTTTCACTGTGGGTTACACAATATTTGAAGTGGTATGAGCCAGATCATAGAATTTTTTCCCTTTTGTTGTACTTGGTTGCTTTTGTATGATTCAAATTACATCTTAAGCTTCCAGAGATCTTTCTGGTCCAAGTTCTCGCAGGCATTTGAAAAAGTTATTTTTTCATAACTGAAATATGAATCAATAAAGATCATTGCATTCCTTTCATGATTGATTTTATTCATGGTTTGAAACAATAATCTTATTTTCTTTATTTATTGCCCTGCTATACTTTATTTTACACATATCTTATTTTTTGTTACATTTATTCTTTAAGTAGTTTACTTTTATCTTGTTCATTTTAATTATGTAATTGTATTAATACCATTTTCATCCTATTTTGTACATACCTTTTATTTATTTGAATTTGTTTTGGAGAAAACAAAAAAATTTAAAAAATTATTAAATTCAAATACCGAGATTTCATGAATATGAATCCCACAAAATGTTTTAAGGCTTAAATATTAGGGCATTATTCTCGTTTATCTCGCTTAGCTTTATGAGGTTTGAGGTGTTTTGGATGAAACATTATAGTTTTTCTCTCAACAAGCCCCTTTTTCCATTACTTGGTAGTTGTTTTCTCAAATGTGCCTTCATAACATTAAACTGACACCATTATGAGCATCTACAATCTTCCTTACCCACTATTCACATCTAACATGTACCTGTATCATTTTGAAATGTTTTTCCAAAATTGAAATTGTTTGGAAAACTTTGATATCGGACAATTACATGGTTGGCAAAATCAAATTTCCCTCTCCCTACAACTTTATAAAACAACTAGATGATTCCTAGGAGAACCTAAACCTTCTGTCGTGTTTTCCTCTAAATTACCCCTTTTTGCACCTGTTTCACTGGTACGAATAATTTCAAGGTCTAACTTCTACCTCTTGTAGAAGAAAATCTTGCAAGAACTACAAAAGACTTTTATATTGGGCGTTGATAGTATTGATAATTGTGAATACACAACTCTCAGATTCAAGATCTGATACTCCTTCCAACTTCTACATCAATATAGATTTGACAAAATTGTCCTTTTGCATTTCCTCCAGCCTTAGATTTTTTAGCAGAAAATGGCTATCTTCCAAAAAGGAAAAAACTGAAAAAATCAATCAAGACAAAGTTGTCCAGATTGATGATTAGGTAAAATGTCAACTAATTAAAATTTCATGGATTACTGACCTGGGGTCTCTTTTCCTCCTTCAAAGATTTCAAAAATCCCTAAAAAGTGCCTAAGAATAGTGAATTTTGCCCTATTTGGGCACCTCCACTCCAATTCCTTTAGAATTTTGGCAGAAGCCCAATCGTGTATCTTCATCCTTTCTTTTTAGGCTCTTTATAAAAATTTCACTTTAATCTGGGTCTCGGTGATTGAGCACAACCCTGATCTTCAAAAACTATTATTTTAGATTTTTTGGAAAATTGAAGTAGAACTAGCAAACGGTCCTTACTGGAACATTGGTAGTCTTTGTCACTACAGACACACCCTTTAAATTTTTCCTAATTCTAAGTTGAACTACTCCTATTATGGCCAAAACAAGATTTTGGCTCCAGGTCTCTTTTTTTTAACTTGTCCATTTTTCTCCTTCTCTTTCTTCTTCCTCTTTCTCCTCCTCACTTCTTTTCTCTTTTTCTTTCTCTTCTCCCTTTTCTTTACCTTCTCTTCTTTTCTTTTCTCTTCTCTTTCCAATATCCGCGAGATTTATCTTTCTTCCTCGCCAACACTATTTCCCGTATCGATGAGTTATATCTTTTTTTCTCGCCAATACACTCTCCTTTATCAGTGAGTTGGATCTTGATTTCTCGCCAATACACGATTCTTTATCATTGATTTAGATATGTCTTTCTCTCCAATGTACTCTCCTTTATTGACAAGTTGGAATCTTTCTTTCTCACCGATACATGCTCCTTTATCTGCAATTTGGGATTTTTCTTTCCCGTTGATACACTTTCCTTTATCAATGAGTTGGAATCTTTCTTTCTTGTCGATACACACTCCTTTATCATTGAGTGGGATCTTTCTTTCTAGCCGACACACTCTCCTTTATTGGAAATTTGGAATTGATCTTTCTCGTTGATACACTCTCCTTTATTGGCAAGTTGGAATATTTCTTTCTTACTAATGTTTCACTGGTGAAAATATTTACTTTTCCAACATATCACTCGACCAAAAAAATTCCTTCACTGGCATGTAGCTCAAGAAAATTCTTTGTTTCATCGATATATTGCTCAATGAAAGTATTTTCTTCACCAATATATCACTCGGCGAAATTATTTCCTTCATCGACATATCATTCCACATAAATCTTTACTTCACCAACATATCGCTTGGCAAAATTATTTCCTTCATCGATATATCGCTTGGTGAAAGTCTTTCCTTCACCGATATATCACTCAGTGAAATCTTTTTCTTCGTTGATACATCATTGTATCATCCATAAAAAACTTTTCTTCGTCGACACTCTCTATATCAGCCACAAAAAACTTTTTGACACTTAGTCGATTTTCCAAAATGTGAACTCGCAACTTTTGCAAACCTACATAATAAACTCCTTGGGACAAAATTGACCCTTTCAGTTGCATGAAACAACCCCTGTGTCAATACTTTCAATACCAAAAAAATGAAGAAAATTGGGGATTTCAACCCCACATCTTCTGCTAAGAGAACTCAATTTTCACCCCAAAACCACACAAGTAACAACTTGTTTTTCTGTAGTAGGCCCAGTGCAATAAACTTCATCTCTTATACCAAATTGTAACGAACTTGCCTACTAAAAACTTGATTTAAATGGCCTAAAAAAAAATCAAGAGTAGGCAACATGAATGCATGTTATTTACTCATAATCAATAATATTCAAATTAAACATATATACACAACGAAATTAATCATAGAAAATAGAACAAAAAACTTATTGTAACATACCCAACCTCCAACGGACCAACATTACAGGTGGAATACACATTAAAATTTAGATTTTCTACTTAATTAAATTCATGTATCTTAACAGCTACAGATCACGCACAAATTTAACCATGTTGATTGATACCACATTTCTAAATGCATCTAACAACATATATTAAAACATGAATGCAACAACGCAAGCAAAAAGAAAACACACAACATCCATATAAACCATTTACACAGCAGAATATCATCTTAAACACAACAGATAACTTATATGTTAATAGCTAACCAACTAGCTTCATACGAAAGATGAACCTCCCAGCCATAGGCATTGTTGTGTGTTTTCTCTCAACAATAAGCTACCCCAACATTGAGGCTATTAGTCCACAAGGAGATCTAGTCCTCTGGCTATCCACTCTCCACCTATAGTAGCCCCAAAACCCAAGTTCCTCTATGTTCCCCACGACCTACACAACCCAATGAATGGGATACCCCTTCACTGCACATAGTCCCTCGGGCCTTCCCACTTCCCTCTAGGGCTCCAGTGCATCTAGTTGACCAATAATCCTCCCAACTACTCCAGGAGTGCTCACAACATCCCTCATTAGGCTCTTGAGTCATTTTCTCAACATAAAAACACTTCACGGGCTTAAATTTTGATTTGCAGGCATACAAGCCTCTTCCTCAACATAAAACACAACCCAACAATGGCTTCCTTCAAGCCCATCATGGCTAGTGCTCTTCCCATCACTCATCTCTTATCTTGCTGTAAAAAATCTACAAGTAAAAATTGCCCTCTATGCAAAAATGTGACTGTCAAAAATTGTCCCCTTGGCCATACGAATTTCCTCCTTTTGTTTCCTTACTTGACTTGACTTACACTAATCCAAAATTTGATTTTACTCATGCCCATGCTCTCTAATAACTATGGGATGTGACTCCTCACACCCACCCTCTTACATGAGTTTAATGCTTGGCTTTAGGAACACTCAACAAAAAATAGAAGGTTTACACAATAATAATTATAATTCAAGAATGTGGGTTGGATTAATACTCATGAGTAATTCCCCCTTGAGCCTCTCTCTCTTGTGGAATCATAGCCCCCCCTTCATTCTTCATCCCTTTCATATCACAGCCAACGATTATTACCTATTTATTATTTGAATGCACATAACATACAATTCGGCCCTCGGCCATATTAAAATCAACACAGGCTATTTGCCCCAACACATCAGCTCACCAACCTAATTCACATTTATACAATTACATTATGGTTCACAGAGATTAAAACTGGTGATGTTACATTCCCCTCCCCCTTGATTTTTCACTTTCCTCAGTGCACAACACCCTACAAGTGTACATTAATTTTATAATTCTATCTCTTAGGCCATTAACCAACCATATAGGCTCCCTCGTCCAAACTCACATAAGCATTCCATCCTAAAAAAAATTGCATAGGCACCCTGGCCCAAAACATATACATACATAGGCACTTCGCCCCAAAAAATAGAGATACTTAGGCTCCTTCGCCCCAAACTGCATAAGATAATTTCCTATTTCATCATTTTGGAAACAATTCCAACCAGCAGTCTTTCATTTTTCGCGGCCTACACCACCTTTCTCTGGCTCTGGGTAAAATATTTTTCACACTTTTTCGGTTCCCACAGCAATTCCAACCAACAAACTCTCATTCCCCTCAACCTATACAACCCAAGGAAGCGCACCCCTTCTCTACACTACATAACTTAATATTGTACCACTTCCCTTCCAAGGTTCCAGTACAATGTTAGACAGGAAGTCTCTGAGTTGTGGCTCCATGAACTCAAGCTGCAATATCTTTTATACTTTGTTTATCCCCAGAACAATTCCAACCAACAAACTCTCATTCCCTTCAACCTGAACAACCTAAGGAAGCATTCCCCTTCTCTTGACTGCAGTCCTTTACACTGTACCATTTCCATTCTAGGGTTCTCGTGCAAAGTCCGACAAGAATTCTATGATAATACAATACAATCTCCTGCAATTTCCTATAACAATCAAACACAACACAACCAACTTAACCATATGTATCGATGATGAAATATACACACAAACATCCAGGCACATAAAAGCATAGATACAAGAACACCATTCAGGCACGACAACAGTGAGTAAGGAAAAACTTAAAATGTACTGAACAAAAATTATCCCATCTTTCAACATAATTAACATAGTGAATACAATCACTTATTCATATGGCTGATGCTTTATTTCATGAGCAGCCACGGTAATATTTAGCTCACTGTTATTTTCTAACACACCCTTATGATTCCAACCACCACATCATATGAATTCTTGATTTCCCTCTCCTTTTCCATCCTCACCCTCCGAGCTCATGCATCCCCTTCACTACTACATATTCCCTCGGGAGTTCCATCATTTTCCAAGGTGTTCTTGAGCAAGGGGAGAGCCAACTCACTACCATATTTTTCATATGGAATTGGTAACTTGTGGCAATCATAAGCTTCCAGTGTCATAGCAATAGCCTCCTTTCAATTATTTCCAGCTTTAATAACCATCATCTCATATGTATCACACACATACAATCATCATGAGATATCATCATAGCAATTTTACATATTAATTTCCAACTATGTTTTACATATAGGAACTAAGTTTCCCAAGCACAAGATTTCTTCTCAAGACGTTTGACTCTTGCAATAGCATGCATATGTCTTCCTTACGGGCTTACACCACTGCCCTATCCAAGAACATTTTTCCTACAATTTTTCTTATTTTATTTTAGCCAAACAAATTGTTAGCATATCATAACAATTTTCAATTATTGATTTCTCAAATTTGTGTTATACAGGAAAATAAAATTTCCTAGCCACGATATTTCTGCTCATTATATTTGGTTCTTGAAGTTGTATATGTTAGTCTTCCATATGGGATTACATCTCCACCATATTCAAGACTAATCTACCTACAATTTTCCCAACTTTGTTGCATCCAAACAAGATTTTTAGCACTCATGCATATCTTCAACAGTTCATGAAATGATCTCAGAATTGTAATTTACCAGCAATCCAATCATTCCCAACAATTATGCACATAAAGAAATGGGATTCAACCATTAGTAACATTATATAGAATGAAACGATAATTCAGTGTACATGCATTATTAGCACACCAAGATTTTTGTAATGCAATCAATCTTTACCAATAAATAAAACCAATGTGCCAATAATCCTAGCCACATCTACCCAATGCATCCTTGCATTAACTCTAGAATACTATACATCCATGTCATGTATTCCACCATGTGAGTTCGAAGGTCTAGCCATCGCCTTAACATATTATTCAACCTTAATATGGCCATACACGTGGCTTCTTCTATTGGCATTCATTGCTACATCAAGAGTATGTCTCCCAACTTGAATTAGTTATGATCTCATAACCAACATAACATATTATGCAATTAATTCTCTCATACATCCATTCAAGCATTACACAACATGTATATACTCAAGGCCTTCTACCTTCACATCAATCCAAATATTGGACTTTAACTGAGGGGATTCTTACCCCAATTCCCTTCAACATTTATACATCATAAACAACCCAAATGCCTACCTGCATGGTTGTTATTACATTACTTGATGTTACCTGATTATTTGATATTTGTAAAAGCTTGTCAACTCCCTTCACCAATTCACTTTGGTTAGCACTCTTACCATCTTCCTTTGTCTTCATATGGATGGCTTTCATTTGCAGCAACAACATCATCAACATTGTTTCCATCCATGCTATAACCATTTTTCCTAGATACACAAATCCATCATTAGTCATATTCAAATATCATGACATCATTATTCACACTTAGCAATATACCATTCTCATTCTACAAGCATGCCATAAGCATGTTTAGGCATGTCTACATGTACAAATGCACATCAATATGCACCAATCATTTGATCCTGTATTCCCATTTCATGCACATGATTTCTATCTTTATTGTATGCATCATGCATCAATTTTATCATACACTCCAATGCATATATATTTCAAATTTAATTTTATTATTTGGATTCATTGTTTTAGATGGTTGTCCTTGAATTTTTGTAGAACCTTGCTATCATGTGCACTGTCATTCTACTAAATTGTGCATTATTGGCCCCTATTTTGGACCTGCTATCCAAGCTCCACTTGGCCATTCTGCATTTCCAGACATTAGATCCACTAGTGTTTCCATCTCACAATTGCTTCCTTAATGCAGAGAAACCTGACCCAATATATTGGGTGAAATTATCAATATTCATATTGATGTAATATGCACTATTCCAATTGAATATTAACACTACAATCTAGTTATCCACTTCTCATTTTTCTTGATAAAAACCAATCTTGAAATGCCATTATCATTGATTGGCATTTCAACATTATGAAATGTTCTTTTATGTCATCTTTCTAATTACTCTTTGTTATCCATGGATTTTCTCAATTTTAAATATCTTTCTGCACTTCATTAAGTGATTCATTGTGAAGCACAACTTGGCCACTCAAGACCACTCTACTCCAAATGGAATGCTACACTTATCCATTCATTTGCACATGTACCTTGCTTTTACTGTGCATTCTATTATTAGAGGCAATGTTCTTTCTTTGGGGTAATTTTAGACAAAATTTTTAGATCATACCCAACAATTCCTTCTTCATGCATTCCCATACTTGCACATAGAGATGACTTACCCACTCCATGACTCACACCTCATCTCAATATATATATATATATATATATATATATTCCTTCTCTTGCAGTAAGCTTTGTAGCCTTCACTACATTTCTACCTTCAAGGATATGGAGTCTTACCTATAGGATTCGTGTCTCATGTGAGAATATTTGTTGATTCCCCTTTGTGCAGTCAATTCAGACTCTATAACAATTGAATGCTAATCTTCCTCTACTCTTCCCGAGTCCTTTATCAATCTTACATCACCTGCTCTGCAGCCCTGCACTTTTCTTTCCATCTCTTTTATGCTTCAACCAACTATAAAGGCTTGACCTACTTCCCTTTCCAATGGACCCTGGGATTAATCTAAAACATGCCCACACAATCCTCATTGTGAAATTTTATCCTCTTGCTAGAAATCTTTTCACACAACACTCTTTGCTAGAGTGCTCCTCTACTTATTAACAATGCCATGTTTAATAAGCTCAACCTCTTTTTAACTTGCCAAGACAGTGTACTTCAAATCTGCCTCTATACTTCTGCATAAGCATTATAATAGGAATATACACTCTTACTTACACAACAATCACCTTTGGTACTCACTTCTATCATCTAGGAGAGTTTCTCCAAACTTTGACACTATTTGGAAAAATCTTCACATTGAGTAATTACATGGTTCATGGAATCCAATTCCGCTTTATCCTGCAACTATATGGAGAAACTTGATTCTCCCCTGCAGAAATTAGACCTTCAACCTTATTATCCTCTGGATTACCTTTCCAATGACCATACTCATGCTTCAATCCAAGTTATGAGCCAAGAATTATGGCTTCCTGAAATTCCCATTCTGCTCAATGGTGTCCTTCAAGCTCACCAAAAACCTTCCTTCTGATTCTGAGAGAATTCCTTGGCTCAAAATTAAATTATGAATGAATATCTAGATTCTCCTATCCAATAGCTTAATGACTACTTTCTTGTTCAATTATGAGTACTGAGCATAAAGTTTTAGGCAATCGAATATTGCCAATTTAACCCTTTTGTGCACATTTCTCCCTGGTGTTAATAATATCAAACACCAAATTTTTCCACTCACAGAGGTAAGCCTATCAAGAAATGGGAAAAAATTTCTACATGAAACAGATAATACTACATTCACAACAACTCTCATATTGTCAAATCGATGCTCCAGTAAAATTTGCAACAATCTGGAAATGACAACTTTGCCCTTTTGGAATTCTCTTGGCTTACCGATTTTAGACCTATTCATGCATCCATACATCAATTCCCTTGGTATTTTGATGAAATTTCAATAGGTTATGCTCATTACTATATCATGAACAATCTGTCCAAGTTACACCCTTAACTAAGCTCTAGAATGATAGTTACAACCTGCATAAGTTTTGATTGTTTTACACTTTTAACCCTATATGATACATGTATCTTATTTCTCTTCCTGCACATTTTTATTTACCCAGATTATAAATTTGGCTTTGCAGGTATCTTCCATGCTTTAATAGATTTCCATGGACTTCTCCTATGCGCCAAATGGACTTCTGAGCAAGGAGTTATGCCCTATGAAAGTAAACTAGTGTCGAACATTTTACCTTGACTGTTTCAATTGTAACTTTTTCAAATGAGCTTCCTTTTGTGAACGGTTTAGCTCGTTGGAAATATCTCCGCAAGTTATTTTATTTAAGTTGCATAGACAAAGTATATAGTGGGATTTGATTGGCTAAAAACATCATTTAGGGCCTCAAAATTTCCCTGCAAGATAATGACCTTCAAAAACCTCAAAAATTCTTAAAATTTTGATTGTTTTACCGCTATAACATGGTTTTAAATTTTATTCGTTGATTTAAAAATCGAGTGAGATCTTAGCCATCGATCTAAACTTCATCGGTGATCGGTCAATCGACACTTTCCTTTGTACATGCACAATACTTTTCCCAAACTTCTGACCCGACCGTTGCCATCAACCCATTTCCTTGACAATCTATTTGCAACACCATGTTAAACCGGTCGACCCGACCATCGACGATTTAAATTGGCGAATGGAACTCCTCATCAATTCGGCTGACACTCGACCATCGACCCATCGATTTTCGGTGATGTTAAGATATTTAGACACTTAGGAGTTAGTTAAGATCTACTTGGTCTAATGTGTCGTTAGGTAAAAGTGTGTTTCTTTGGTATGCATTAGTATGCATTTGTAGTTAGGAAATCTGACGGTCATGATATGTTCCCGACATAGAGTGATCTAACGGTTCATATCCTCCTCGATATTAAAGGTGATTGGCCCATGATCTCTATTTAAATAGCATGGAGGGCCATTTGTCGATGATCGATTGTGAGAAATTCTCTTGTAAAATCTCTATGTAATATTTTTCTTTTGCATTAATAAACTGCTCCAAGTGGTCGTTGTTATCGCACAGTTTGTAGCTAGGTCAAAAGGCTAGAAGATAGAGGCCAAACTGGCGTCGTTGTCGGGGACGTCTCCCCTGGGCCTAACCTCCCTAAAGAGAAAGAACCTCCCCATGAGAATGATGCACAAGTTGAAGTGAAAGTGATTGAAACAACTCTCAAACTCTTATAAATTGAAACCCTAACTAACTACTAACCCTGAAAAAGATGACGTCACACTTGGTTATTTCATCTTGACGCAACATTTTTTTATATATTAAGCAATTAGATGATGGTTTGATGCATTTACTGGAAGAGGATTGTTTAGATACATTGATTGCTACATCATCTTGATATTTGTTGGCGAAGTAACATTATTTCATTTCTATATTAACAAACATTGACTTCATCAATATTTATTGTTGCAATTGCTCATACATTGATATCAAATAGTCTATTGAAGTACTAACCCATTGAATCATAGATTGCATATATATATTGGTTTGCTTTGTTCCGGGTAGGTGTTCTTCTTTGGGCCTAATTTTCATTATTGGTTGTTTAGTCGGACTATCTGTTTTGGTGGTGACCTGTGAAGGGGGAACTTTACTTTGACTTTTAAACCTTTGCCTCTTCAAAACTCCAGGTTACCGGGGAGGTCTCCCCTGGGCCTAACCTCCCTAAAGAGAAAGAACCTCCCCATCGTGGCGACATTGGGTGGGGTAGGTTCCTGTTACGCCAGTTTGGCCTCTATCTTCTAGCCTTTTGACCTAGCTACAAACTATGTGATAACAGTCGTGTTGGCTGGGGTCGTGTATATTTCCCCGTAGGGGTTTTACCATGTCAAAACATCGATGTGTTGATCTTTTATCTAGTTGTTTGAGTGGTTATTTAAGGTATTCGTCCTTTGTTGGAATACTTGTGTTGTCGAACATGGTATCAGTGCCTGTTTGAAGACCTGCTCCTGTTGTAGATCGAGATCGTGAAGACGAGTTTCCTCATCTCCATGTTTTTTTCATTTTCATACATTTCGGGGCAGAGAGGATTGTTCCATTGCGTCTGGAGCGCTCATTTTAGTCAGGAACACTTTTCATTTCACTCGAAAAGGTTTACATTTGACCAAGATACGACCATTTCAGCTAGATCCGGAGGTATAAAGCCTAAATACGCATTTTTTAAATTTTTTGCAGAGTATTATTTTGGTTTTATTTCGGTTTTATATTATTTTTTTCTGGGTTGCTACTCTTTTAGATCTGCGTATGCTCTTTTCCCTGGGCCCTATGTGATCTTAGCAAATCAGAAACAGATAGGAAAATGTGCATCTTTCGGGTAAGCTAACCGATATCTAACCCTTGTTGTCATCCAGAAGCGAAATTTTTTTCTTGTGTGAAAAGAGTTTTTTTAGCACGCTCTCCAAGGTCGTCCTCAACAACAACAACAACAACACCCTCAATCCTCTTGCTAAAAAATACAATATGTTTCGCTATACCATTTAGTTAAAAGTTGCCAATATGTTTCGCTATACCATTTAGTTAAAAGTTGCCAATATGTTTTGCTAGACCATTTGGTTAAAAGTTGCCTTATTAAGTAAGAGGTCTTGAGTTCAAGTCTCTCTTTTTGTTACATTTTTTGAAAAAATTCATGCCCAAATTGTAAAGTGTATTTCACTTCAAGTATAAAAGTGAATCACTACAAATAGTTTTAATATTTTGTTCTAGAGTTATTTATTTTGCATGCAACTTTTCTTTTATAAAGTAACTTCATTCTAAACGTGATCTCCACTTCTCTTTATAAAAGTGGGTCACTTCATAAAGCAACTTACACCACCACGTGGTCCTTTGGGTACCGTTTATGCCTTTTTTTTAAAGGGCATAACTTTCACATCCGAAGTCTGTTTTTAGTGCCCTTATTTTTTAAAAACACATATTTTTTCAAGATCTTTCAATCCAGATCATCAATTTCAGTTTTTAAATCCATATTATCTACAGATTTAATATGTCTTCTTCCAGTAATCTTTTGCTTACTAGCACCAACTACTTCCAATGGAAATCTCATATGGAGGATTTATTAAGAAGTAAAGGCTTGTACCGGATTACCTTGGGAAAGGAAAAAGAACCCACTGATGTTGATAAGAAAGTCAAATGGGCTAATAGGAGTGACGAAGCACGTGGAATAATTGGAATGTCCATCTCTCCTGATTTAAGGTTCCACCTTAAAGAAATTGATGACCCCGATGAAGCTTGGGAAAAGATTGAAACTGTGTTTGGTAAACTCAATGTTATTCAAGCACAACAATTAGAAAATCAAGTATTGACTTTAAATCCAAGTGATTTTTCTTGCATTGGAGCCTATCTATCTAAGTTTAAAACACTCGGAATTTTATGTGAAAAATGTGATAAAAAGATGGAGGAAGAGCATTGCATCTATATTATTCTCTCTAAGTTAGGTAGTGCATATTATGTGTTTGTATTTGTTAGCGATCAAAAATACATGATATTTTTTAGGGTGTTTTCATCACCTTCTATATGATTTGTCAGTTTCAAAGTCCTTTGACTAGTGTCTTAAACTTCAAGTTTTTCATCAAAGCTCCCATTGATTGTTTTCTCCTTAGAATGTCTTATGACCTGCATTTCAAAAACATTGTTAGTATTGCCTAAGTCCTAGTTTTATGCTACCTTAATTTTGCATTGCTATTTTTATTAAAATAAAATGACAAATGGTGAGAATGCCAAAAATCTACATATCAAGCGCATTTAGCCAAAGTTTTGGTCCACATGTCATAACATATATCCATACAAAGCCACATCAAAATTACATACCTAATTCTCATGCTAAGTCTAAGGTCGAAGTCACATCCTAAGTCATCACACTACATGTACTCCAATCTATCAACCAAGTCATAAACTAAGCCAAACTTTCAAGCCATAATTCAAGCGATAATCATCTATCCTTAGCCTAGTGCACCAAATCATTAGTCAAGTCACGAGTCAAGTTGAGAATGAATTCACATTTGAAAAATGCCACTGAATACTCATCAAATCAACCGTAGTGTTTTCATTAGGTTTTCCAGATGACAGAAGTTCGATTTCGTTTATGTTGAGGATAGCTCTGTTTTTACAGTGTTTTGACAAGTTCAGGGCATCAGGCCATCATGTGTAAGCCAAGAGGAGAGCCATAAACTGGAAGATTTATACCAAAATTTTGTTGTTGCTCAGGATTAACCATCTCGCCTTGGGGTTTTTCCTCGGCAAGATGGTTTTGTTTGTAAGATTTCAGGTGTTAAAGGTCGCGCAAAGAGCAAAGGGCCATCTACGAAGTCTCTTTGTTAGAAACTCATCAGGTTTGAGAGATCCCTCTGCTACAGGTTCAGGTTTTCCACCTTGCTATACCTACGGGGGACGAGCATAAAGGAGTGGAAAAGAAACAAGTTAGTTTCCAAAATCTTGTTATGGGCAACCGATGAAGAAGTTGTGGATCTGTTACTTCGTTCCAAATTGAAGCTTGCCAATTGTATTGTATGGTAGCTCAGGCCATTCAACTACACCTCTGTCATGAGAATGTAGGATAAAATTATTAAGAGAACCACAGTTGGTTTGTCCTATCTGCATGAGTGCAGTCTTTATAACTATCACGTCTAGTCCGATAATGCTTACTCTTTTTCTATTTAGATATTTATTCTCCGAAGCATAGTGTGGTATGCCTTCTGCTATAGTATACCTGTCACTGGATTATAGTGTCGGTTGTTTTTATATATGTAGAGGCAATGTATGGCAAACTTTCCACATTACATTTACACCAGCTTTGGGTATTCAGCCTTTCAAGATACTTGCAGAGAGCATTTGCATTTGGAGTGTTTGAATCACCAAGTCCCACTCAATCAAGTTCTTTTGGAAGTACTTTTGGTCAGACACAACCAGCTTTTGGGAATCGACCTTTTGGTTCTACCAATCAACTTGCTTTCAGTGTGACTAGCAAACCTGCATTGATGCAACAAGTGCAACTGCCTTTGGTGCTTCTATACTCCACCGTTTGGGGTTTCAAGTACTCTAGTTGTTGGAGCTTCAAGTACACCTTCGTTTGGTTTTGTAAAACACTATTGCTTTTGGTCAATCAGCTCCAGCATTTGGTGCAACATCTACCCCATCATTTTAGAGCGTGTAACACCTTCATTCTGAATAGTATTCCAATTGTTGTTTATTGTGCTTGGTGGTGAATTGACACCTGCAAAATCCTTTTCATCACTTTCTTTGTTTGCAATGTTGAGATTTCTACTCTTTATGTTCCAGAACTTGATAACTTAGGTTGTGAAATCTAATGTATCTTTGAAAAGGCTAGAGGATTTGTTTCTGGAAGAAGAGAGAACAATTGATAATATACAGGCAGGGAGACTCTGTTTTTGGCTCTAGGGTTTTTGCAAACTTTTGCAGATAGAAGATTACAGAGTTACTATGGTTTACTAAACATGGTGATGCAGCATTATTCAGATATAAAGGATAAATTCTTCAAGTCTACAGGAGTCTGCTATCAGTTGCAGCAAAGATTGATCAATGTTCATACTTATATTTGAAGAGTTTTTAGTAAAATTGTCAAAGAAGTGAAGCTACAGAAAGTTGGCAGCACTGGGCACACTTTCACAGTGTATTGCGCTGCCAATAAGGCATTTTCTGTTTTCAAAGAAGAAAAGTCAAAGTAAGAGTCTTTTTTATTAGAAAAGGAACAAGTCATCATCCAGATTTACAGGTGTTGGCACAGGTTGTTGTTAATTTGCAGGGAGATCAATCAAATAAAGAATGATTTGTAATGAAACATCAATTTTGAATACGAAAGTTTTCCTTTTTGAAAGAAACAGAGCTTTCACCAGCATAAAAGGTGCAATTATATTCAATTAGTTGTTGAAAAGCAGAGCTTTCATCAGCTAACTAGTAAAACCTAAGGCGAAATAGCTGGTGAAACCGTAGAATAATAATTTTGAAGATCTAAGCTCGAACAGAGCGGTTTTTGGGTGATTTAAAGGATAAGAGGACATCTAAAAGATGAATCACCAAATCATAAAATATTCAGTTCAAAGATTCGTGGAGGTTTTGGAGGAGAATGTTTATTTGGTCAACTAAAGTTTCATTCACAGTTGTTGAAAGTGTTTCGACTACTGAAGACATGTGTCCTTTCCTCCATGACACATCAGAAACATAGCAAGGATGAAGACCAGATGTTGAAGACAAGCTTTGAAGACAGTTCAATCCATAAGCAACCGGATTTAGTTTAGCTTATGGTACATAGTTGTTACTCTGTTTTTCTATAATTAGAAATCCAGATCCAGTTTTTCAAGATCTAAGACGTGTTGTAAAAGGTTATAAAAGCCTATCATTTTAATAGAATGGGCTTCGATTTTGGATAGCAGAAATACTATATTGTAAACAGACCTTTCATATGATAATACAAATCATAGTTTTCTCTCTCTATTGATGTCAGATTCTCATCTTTCCTTCTTTACTTTTATTCAAGTTGTTTCAGCTGCAGAATGACTGTTATCTCATTGGTTAGCTCATAACTTGATTCATAGTTTCTTATCATTGTTTATTAAACCTTACATTTGTATTTGGTTTATAAGCATTGTTTTCTCACCCACTTTAAAAGCTATCATCTGATTATTGATCCTTGAGAGAACTGGTTCATTTGATTGTCATTTTGATTGTCTGAATACCATACTGTAATTGAGTCATCCCATTGATCCACACATACAAAATACAAAAACAATTTTACCTTAAGTTACCAAGCATCTTTGACCCACAACCTCAAAGAGTTTCTTGGAGTGATAACAAATTGGCCCCGTTGTCGGGGACAGGAGATCGAAGTTCAGCTTCCCTAGGAGACGACATAGATCCAACTTTGATGATAGACAAAGCTTGGACATAATTCGGTTGTAATCATCTATCTCGTGACTCCATGAAGGACAGATTCAGTGTCGACTCCATTGTTCAGAAATTTGTTGACGACTCCACTGGTATGAAATGAACAAGAGGTATGCATTTTACAATTTCTCAAGTATTTATGGTTACCCTCATCCTGTACCTAGTAGAGATGAATGGGAACACAGCCTTCCCAGATTTCGAGGAGAAGAATGGGAAGTACCAGCTGAACATTTGTTGGATTTTCATGAGTTTATTCATTGGCTCTAGATCATACATGAAGATGTTCAGATTAAACTTTTCAGGTATTCATTAGAGGGTATTGCTCTTGACTAGTGTCGGTCTCTTCCGGATGCAAGTGTTAGCTCTTTGGTTGGTTTTCATGCATATTTTAATTCCTTTTGTTAAGAGTATTTTCCAGCTGCACATATTTTTGAAGGATGTTGTGAAGAGTTTTCTTCGTATCATAAAGATCTTGCTTGTCACAAAAATCAAATTAGTGATAAAGCTTTTATTATAGAAGAAGACATTCACCTTGAAGATCAAGAGGTGTTGAATGATAATTATAACATAGACACATCTGGCATAATATCAGATGTGTCTATTGTTGTAGAAGATCAACATGTCTTCTTTGAGTATATTGATGTCAAAGAGAAAATGTTTATATCAGCAGGAGGAATTGACAAATCATCAAATGACAATTTTGAATCTACAACAGATACAAAGGGTAGCCCTCGTTGTTCAGTTTTGCAGACAAAAGGGGTTTGCAGCAGACATGAAGAGGGTGAAGGAGAGAAGAAATATTTAGATCAATAGTTTGTGATGCATGCTTCTATGTCAGATGTTGAGCAGCCAACTTTGTATGGATTTCAAGATCCCATTACCACTTATATGGAGATGCTTTGCAATGAGAAAATTTCAGTTGTTTCCATCTTTAAGGTCGGATGTTTGGATTGTAAGTATGATTTTAAAGATTATGTTTCACATGCTACAGTCTTGATGTCTATGACTTTGCATAAATTTGGAATTCAATTACTTTCTTGGCTGCATTGGAAATTCAGTTTTACTTGATCAGTTTGCTTTAACTAATTAGAAGTAGGAGTAGGCAAGAAAATAAGCTCGCCATATGAGCAGCTAGATCTTTTTCAGTTGTTGATTTCATGAATAAGCAAGGCAGGCTACAGGCAGGTTATAGGCAGGATGCAGGTTTTCCAAAGATAATTTGCTCACGCCAGATGACTCCATAGCCCAATGGTAAAGGCGACTGGAACTACTAGGTTCTTGGAGCCTCGCAGGGAGGTCTCCATCCCAGTTGGAGACAGATGTTAGCGATCAAAAATACATGATATTTTTTAGAGTGTTTTCATCACCTTCTATATGATTTGTCAGTTTCGAAGTCTTTTGACTAGTGTATTAAGCTTCAGGTTTTTCATCAAAGCTCCCATTGATCGTTTTCTCCTTAGATTATCTTTTGACCTGCATTTCAAAAACATTGTTAGTATTTCCTAAGTCCTAGTTTTATGCTACCTTAACTTTGCATTGTTATTTTTATCAAAATAAAATGACAAATGGTGAGAATGCCAAAAATCTACATATCAAGCACATTTAGCCAAAGTTCTGGTCCATATGTCATAACATATATCCATACAAAGCCACATCAAAATTACATACCTAATTCTCATGCTAAGTCTAAGGTCGAAGTCACATCCTAAGTCATCAAACTACATGTACTCCAATCTATCAACCAAGTCATAAACTAAGCCAAACTTTCAAGCCATAATTCAAGTGATAATCATCTATCCTTAGCCTAGTGCACCAAGTCATTAGTCAAGTCACGAGTCAAGTTGAGAATCAATTCACATTTGAAAAATGCCACTGAATACTCATCAAATCGACAGCAGTGTTTTCATTAGGTTTTCCAGATGACAGAAGGATGATTTCGTTTATGTTGAGGATAGCTCTGTTTTTACAGTGTTTTGACAAGTTCAGAGCATCGGGCCATCGTGTATAAGCCAAGAGGAGAGCCATCAACTAGAAGATTTATACCAAAAGTTTGTTACTGCTCAGGATTAACCATCTCGCCTTGGGGTTTTTCCTCAGCAAGATGGTTTTGTTTGTAAGATTTCAGGTGTTAAAGGCCACACAAAGAGCAAAGGGCCATCTACGAAGTCTCGTTGTTAGAAACTCATCGGGTTTGAGAGATCCCTATGCTACAGGTTCAGGTTTTCCACCTTGCTATACCTACGGGGGACGAGCATAAAAGAATGGAAAAGCAACAAGTTAGTTGCCAAAATCTTGTTATGGGGAACCGATGAAGAAGTTTTGGATCTGTTACTTCGTTCCAAATTGAAGCTTGGCAATTGTATTGTATGGTAGATCAGGCCATTCAGCTACACCTCTGTCATGAGAATGTAGGATAAAAAATTTTAGAGAACCATAATTGGTTTGTCCTATCTGCATGAATGCAGTCTTTAGAACTATCATGTATAGTCCGATAATGCTTACTCTTTTTCTATTCAGATATTTTTTCTCCGAATCATAGTGTGGTATGCCTTCTGCTATAGTAGACCTGTCACTGGATTATAGTGCCAGTTGTTTTTATCCATGCAGAGGCAATGTATGGCAAACTTTCCACATTACATTTACACCAACTTTGGGTATTCATCCTTTCAAGATTACTTGCAAAGAGCATTTGCATTTGGAGTGTTTGAATCACCAAGTCCCACTCAATCAAGTTCTTTTGGAAGTACTTTTGGTCAGACACAACCAATTTTTGGGAATCAACCTTTTGGTGCTACCAATCAACTTGCTTTCAGTGTGACTGGCAAACCTGCATTGATGCAACAAGTGAAATTGCCTTTGGTGCTTCTATACTCCACCATTTGGGGTTTCAAGTACTCTAGTTGTTGGAGCTTCAAGTACACCTTCGTTTGGTTTTGTAAAACACTACTGCTTTTGGTCAATCAGCGCCAGCATTTGGTGCAGCATCTACCACAGCGTTTGAGATCGTGTAACACCTTCATTCTGAATATTATTCCAATTGTTGTTTACTGTGCTTGGTGGTGAATTGACACCTGCAAAAGCCTTTTCATCGCTTTCTTTGTTTGCAATGTTGAGATTTCTACTCTTTATGTTCCCGAACTTGATAACTCAGGTTGTGAATGCTAATGTATCTTTGAAAAGGCTAGAGGATTTGTTTCTAGAACAAGAGAGAACAATTGATAATATACAGGCAGAGAGACTCTATTTTTGGCTCTAGGGTTTTTGCAAACTTTTGTAGATAGAAGATTACAGAGCTACGATGGTTTACTAAACATGGTGATGCAGCATTATTCAGATATAAAGGACAAATTCTTCAAGTCTACAGGAGTCTGCTATCAGTTGGAGCAAAGATTGATCAATGTTCATACTTATATTTAAAGAGTTTTTAGCAAAACTGTCAAATAAGTGAAGCTACAGGAAGTTGGCAGTGTTGGGCACACTTTCACAATGTATTACGTTGCCAATAAGGCATTTTCTATTTTCAAAGAAGAAAAGTCAAAGTAAGAGTCTTTTTTATTAGAAAAGGAACAAGTCATCATCCAGATTTACAGGTGTTGGCACAGGTTGCTATTAATTTGCAGGGAGATCAATCAAATAAAGAATGATTTGTGATGAAACAGCAGTTTTGAATACGAAAGTTTTCCTTTTTGAAAGAAACATAGCTTTCACCAGCATAGAAGGCACAATTATAATCAATTAGTTGTTGAAAAGCAGAGCTTTCATTAGCTAACTAGCAAAACCTAAGGTGAAATAGCTGGTGAAACCGCAGAATAAGAATTTTGAAGATCTAAGTTCGAACAGAGCGGTTTTTGGGTGATTTAAAGGATAAGAGGACATCTAAAAGATGAATCACCAAATCATAAAATATTCAGTTCAAAGATTCGTGGAGGTTTTGGAGGAGAATGTTTATTTGGTCAGCTAAAGTTTCGTTCACAGCTGTTGAAAGTGTTTTGACTACTGAAGACATGTGTCCTTTCCTCCATGACACATCAGAAACATAGCAAGGATGAAGACCGGATGTTGAAGACAAGATTTGAAGACAGTTCGATCCATAAGTAACCAGATTTAGTTTATCTTATGGTACACAGTTGTTACTTTGTTTTTCTATAATTAGAAATCCAGATCCAGTTTTTCAGGATCTGAGACTTGCTGTAAAAGGTTATAAAAGCCTATCATTTTAATAGAAGGGGGTTCGATTTTGGATGGCAGAAATACTATATTGTAAACAGACCGTTCATATGATAATACAAATCATAGTTTTCTCTCTCTATTGATGTCAGATTCTCATCTTTCCTTCTGTACTTTTATTCAAGTTGTTTCAGCTGCAGAATGATTGTTATCTCATTGGTTAGCTCATAACTTGATTAATAGTTTCTTATCATTGTTTATTAAACCCTACATGTGTACTTGGTTTATAAGCATTGTTTTCTCACCCGCTTTAAAAGCTATCATCTGATTATTGATCCTTGAGAGCACTGGTTCATTTGATTCTCATTTTGATTGTCTGAATACCATACTGTAATTGATTCATCCCATTGATCCACACATACAAAATACAAAAACAAGTTTACCTTAATTTACCAAGCATCTTTGACCCACAACCTCAAAGAGTTTCTTGGAGTGATAACGATATCTACCTTTTACGCCATGAGACAGGCTCTAGGGACAGCTTATAAAAAACTCACTCTTGAGTCCTTTTCTGTTGCTTTGATTAGAGAGGAAGATAAGCTTGTATAACTTGGATTGATCAGCACTGCAGGTACCTCCAACAAAGCCTTAGTTTCCCAACAGAAAGATAAACCCAAGTATCCCAAGAAGCAACATCCTCGCTATAACAAAAAGCAACATAAGGATCCCAAACCCGCTCAAACTGATTCAGCTCCTAATGGTGACAAAGGCACAAAATATAAAAATAAGAAGACTGACAGACATTGCAACTTTTGTGATAAAGATGGTCATGATGAATCCAAATGTTTCAAGAAGATGGCAACGTTAGAAGTGGCGATAAAGAAGCACAACATCGGTATTGATTCTAATTCTTCTTCTTCTTTTCATGGGCATGCACTTTCTACTTCTGGTTTCTCCTTCAATATAACTTCTATTTCTTCTTTTGATGAGTGGCTCATTCATTCTAGAGCATCTTATCATATGGCTAAGGATAAAGACATATTTTCTGCTCTAAATGAATGTAACACCAAGAAAATATTTGTTGGTGATGATAGATCTCTTAGTGTTGTAGGATCTGGAACAGTTCAAGTAGATAATGGTCATTTCAATGATGTATTATGTGTTCCAAGTCTTTCTTGTAACCTTCTATCAGTGTATCAAATCACTCATTCAAGTGAAGGTAAAACCGTAGAGTTTTCACCTCACCAAGTTATAATCAAGGATCTAAAAGATCCTAAGCATGTTCTTGCAACTGAAATTGTTGATGATATTACCAGGTTGTAGAAGTTTGACAACTTTGGGTCATCATTTTTTTCATCATTTTTTGTTGCTCATAGCAATGACTTGAGCAAACTTTGGCATGAGCGGTTTGGTCATGTAAACTATCTCTCATTGCAGCAACTATGTAATTAACAGATGGTGACTGGTCTTCCTCCTGTTTCATGCAGAGATGGTGTTTGTGTTGGTTATGTTCTCGGCAAACATCATCGAGACAGTTTTGACAAACGTGCCTCTTGGCATGCATCGAGCCCTTTGCAGCTTGTTCACAATGATTTGTGTGGTCCACTTTCTTCTCCTTCTTTTTCTGGGTGCAAGTATTTCTTAACTTTCATTGATGACTTTTCCAGACGTACTTGGGTTTACTTCTTAAAACTTAAGAGCGAAGTTTTTGATGAGTTTTTGGCCTACAAGGCCCTTGTAGAAAAGCAATATGGACATCAAATTCAAAATTTAAGAACAGATAATGGAGGCAAATATGTGAACAATAATTTTACAAGTTACTGCACTACACAGGGCATCCAAATGCAACACACTATTCCATATACACTACAACAAAATGGTGTTGTTGAGAGAAAGAATTGCACATTAAAAGAAATCGCTAATTGTATGATCCAATCTAAGGGATAAAGTCTAAAGTATTGGGCAGAAGCAATCAATTGTGCAAATTACATAGTAAATCGCACTCCCACAAAGGCTCTTAAAAAAATAACACCGGAAGAAGCTTGGACTAAAATTAAACCAGATGTAAGTCACTTCCGTGTATTTGGCAGTATAGCATGGGATCACATTCCTGATGAGAAAAGGTAATCATTGCAACATAAAAGTGAGAAGTGTATATTTGTTCGCTATTCTGAAGATGTCAAATGTTATAGACTTCTTCAAAACCATTGTAATGAAATTATTATTATTGGAAGAGATGTTAAATTTCATGAAAATCTCTTGGCCTGCGAGCCTAATTCAGTGATTGTGCCTTCTTCGGCCTGCGAGCCATCTTCGTAATTTGTGCCTTCTTCTGTTCCTATTCTGGTTTCTTCTTCAGATGATGACAGTGAGGATGAAAACCCACCTCCACCTGCTCACATTCCTCCGGATGAGTCCTTTGAACCTGAACCAGCACCAATTCCACCGCTTCCTAGATGGGCCTGTTCAACACGAGAAACAGCTGGTGGTCTTGTCGGTGATCCTTTAGATCAGCATCAAACAGGTTCACAGTTCTAGCGAGCCTCTTCTTTTTGGCTCAAGTTTCAGAAACTCGTGATGCAAAGACATTTGCAAAAGCTTCATGTCATCTAGATTGGGATACATCAATGAATGAAGAATATTGTTCTTTAATGGAAAATGATACTTGGGATCTTGTACCTCTTCCAAAAGGAAGAAAACTTATCAGATGTAAATGGGTCTATAGAACTAAGTATGCATCAAATGGAAGTGTTGAAAGACACAAGGCTCATTTAGTTTCCAAAATATTTTCCCAAGTTGAAGGAATTGACTATAATGAAACCTTTGCCCCTGTAGCCAAAATGAATTCCATCTACCTTGTTCTTTCCCTTGTTGCCTCACATAAATGGGAGGTCCATCATATGGATGTTAAATATGCCTTCTTCCATGGATATTTGTAAGAAGAAATATACATGGAACAACCTCCTAACTATGTCCAGAATGACTCTAGCCTTGTTTGTATGTCCAGAATGACTCTTAAGCAAGCTCCCTGAGCTTGGTATGCCAAAATGGACAACTTTCTTATTGACACCGGATTTTCTAGATGCCATTTTGATCCTAATGTCTATACCAATAAAGTAGGAAGCCATCTCATAATCCTTGTCCTTTATGTTGATGACCTTATACTTACTAGCAGTGACTCGAAGCTTTTAAACCATGTGAAAACCAGCCTTAAGAAGAAATTTGAAATGATAGACTTAGGTTTTTTGCACTATTTCCCTGGCCTCCAAGTTTTGAAAACCAATGAAGGAATTTTTCTTTCCCAGTCTAAGTATGTTTGTGACCTGCTTCGTCGCTTTCACATGGACTATTGTAAACCAACCCCTTCTCCCTTCCATTATGGAATCAAGCTTACTGCCACATGTACTTCTCTCAAAGTTGATGCCACCCTATATCGTCAGTTACTTGGTAGCCTCTTATACTTGACTCATACCCATCCTGATATTTTCTTTGTTGTTGGTCTTGTTTCCCGATATATGCAAACACCCCATGAAAGCCATTGGAAAACAGCTAAATGGATACTTTTCTATGTCCGTGGTACAGTTCAGTTCGGGATACATTACATTTTAGGTGGGACTCCTTTATTGGTTGGTTTCACTGATTCAAATTGGGCCGGCGACCCTAATGATCCGAAGCCTACTGTAGGTTATGTTTTCAGCCTTGGTTCAGGACCTGTCACTTGGGCCTATAAAAAACAACATGCTATTGCACTTTCTTCAGCAGAAGCAGAGTACCGAGCATCGGTAAATGCAAGTCAGGAAGCCTTGTGGCTTCGACAGATCCTTTCAGATTTTGGATTCCAGTAGCAGCATTCGACCAGCCTTTGGTGT
>ML800562.1:146579-165177 GCA_009831015.1 Picea engelmannii
ATCTGACGGTTCATATTCTCCTCAATCTTAATGACCATTGATCCATGGCTTAACACCTGATTGGTCCATGATATCTATTTAAAGAGCATGGAGCGTCATTTGTCGATGATCGATTGTGAGAAACTCTCTTGTAAAATCTCTCTGTAATCTTTTTATTTTGCATTAATAAACTGCTCCAAGTGGTCGCGTTGGTTGGGGCCATGGATGTTTCCCCATAAGAGTTTTACCATGTGAAAACATCAGTGTGTTGATCTTTGATCTGGTTGTGTCAATGGTAACTGAAGGTATTCGTCCTCTATTGGAATACCTGTGTTGTCGAACATCATTTAGGGCCTCAAAATTGCCCTTTAAGATAACGACCTTCAAAAACCCGAAAATTTCTTAAAATTTTCACTGTTTTACTACTATAACATGGTTTTAAATTTGAGTCGTTGATTTGAAAAATGAGTGAGATCTTAGCCATCTATCTGAACTTCATCATTGATATGTTGATCGACACTTTCCTTTGGACATGCACAACACTTTTCCCAATCTTCTGACCCGACCGTCGGCCATCAGCCCATTTCCTTGACAATCTATTTGCAACACCATGCTAAACTGGCCGACTCGACCATCGACGATTTAAATTGGCGAATGAAACTCCTCATCAATTCGGTTGACACTCGACCATCAACCCATCGGTTGTCGTCGATCCCTATTGACCATCGAAAACACTTCCCCAATTCGATCGACCCGACCATCAGCCATTAGCCACTTCTGGGATGACATGGCAACTGCAGACGTGGTCATTACACATGGATGTTGACATGGCATGACACATCATCCTGATGTGTCAACTTAGCTGACATGGCATGACACATAATCATGATGTGTCAAATTAGCTGACATGGCATGACATGTGGATGTTGATGTGGCATGACACATCATCACCCTCTTTCCCTCATCGACCATTGGTTATCTCTCTTGGACAACCTGAACACCTCGCTGAATCGATCGACGCCCCACCATTGGCCCATCGGCCATCGACACTTTCTCTCTGCTCTATCAAACACTTTTTCGAATCTAGCTGACGCTTGACAATCAATGCATTGACCATTGGCGATTGAAAACACTTCACTAGATTCGGTCAACGCTCGATCGTTGGAGATTTCTTTTGGCGAACTTCAACACTTAGAATTTTTTGACCAAAACTCCGATGTATCTGGGCCATCGATCTTCAAGCCAAGATGATTGTGATTGTCAATCGACTCCAACCTTCCAACTGCCGAAATGAATACAGACCGTCGATCTGATCCATTTTATCAACCGTCGAAATGAATCATGGTCGTTGATCCATTCAACTTTTCACATAGTCAAAACCTTATGAATTTTTAAATGTATTAAAGTGAATCTCAGTTGTTGATATTGAGATCAAACATGATCTCACTCGTCTATTCAATGGACTCTATAAAACACTACAACGACCATTAAAACTCAGATGTTCAACCTTCCAGGTCGAGGTTAACTCTGCAACTTTGCAAAGTGGCTCCATTGAACCTCTTAAACAAATCTAATTCATTTAAACTCGAATCTTGCTCACGAATTTGAGGATTTCTCTCTGATTTTCTCCATTTCCCCCCCAAATTTGGACAAACAAATCTGTAATAGCGATTTTTCTAAATTTACCCTCATCTTGGGCCATACAAGCTCGGTGTTTGAACCCGAGGGCTTTGATACCACTTTGTGACGTACCCAACCTCCAACGGAGCAACATTACTAGCAATATACACATTAAAATTTAGATTTTCTACTTCATTAAATTCTTGTATCTTACCAACTACATATCACACACAAATTTAACCATGTTAATTGATACCACAGTTCTAAATGCATCTAACAACATATATTAAAACATGAATGCAACAACTCAAGAAAATAGCAAACACACAACATCCATATAAACCATTCACATAGTGGAATATCATATTAAACACAACAGAGAACGTATTTGTTAATAGCTAACCAACTGGTTGCATATGAAGGATGAACCTCCTAGCCACAGGAATTGTTGTTTGTTTTATCTCAACAACAAGCCACCCACGAGCTGAGGGTATGAGTTCACAAGGAGATCTTTCTCTCTAGCTATCCACTCTCCACCCACAGTAGCCCCAAAACCCAGGTTCCTATCTGTTCCCCACAACCTGCACAACCCAAGGAATCTAATCCGCCTTCACTTCACATAGTCTCTCGGGTATTCCCACTTCCCTCCAGGGTTCCAGTGCATCTAATTGACCAAGAATCCTCCCAACTACTCCAGGAGTGCTCACAACAACCCTCACAAGGCTCTTGAGTCATTTTCTCAACATAAAAATGCTTCAGAGGCTTACATCTCTATTTTACAGGCACACAAGCCTCTTCCTCAACATAAAACACAACCCAACAATGGTTTCCTTCAAGCCCATCATGGTTGGTTCTCTTCCCAACACTTATCTCTTCTCATGTTGTCCAAAATATGCAAGTAAAAACTACCCTCTATGCAAAAACGTGATTGTCCAAAAACTTCCCCCTTGGCCATACAAATCCTCCCTTTGCTTGCTTGACTTGACTTACACTCTTCCCCAAGCTGATTGTACTCATATCCATGCTCTTCAATAACTATGGGATGTGATTCCTCACACCCACCCTCTTACATGAGTTTAATGGTTGGTTTTAGGAACACTCAACAACAAATAGAAGGTTTACACAACAACAACAACAATAATAATAATACAAGAATGTGGGTTGGACTAATACTCGTGAGTAATTCCCCTTTGAACCCCTCTCTCTTGTGGAATCACATCCCCCTAGTTCTCCATCCCTTTCATATTGCATTCAACGATTATTACCTATTTAATTATTTGAATGTACATAACATACAATTCGTCCCCTCGACCATATTAAAATAAACACAGGCTATTCGCCCCAACACATCATCTCACCAGCCTAATTCTCATTTATAGAATAACATTATGATTTGTGGGGATTAAAAATGGGGATGTTACACTTATCTTTAAATAGAAGAATCAATTGGTTCTATACAAGGAACATTACACCCAACCATATGCTTCTTGTTCATTTTCTTTCAACAACAAACCACCCCCGAGCCGAGGCTATGAGTCTGTTATCACTCTATAATTTCTTTGGGATGTATCAAAGAAACCCAGAGGTAACCACAAACCACTTTAAAACCAGAATCTAGCCCCTTCATCTTCAGAGAGGGCTCTCTCTGTGTGAAATTTCAGTCACTGAGGTGACTGGTTGTCATAGGTTTTAAGGCTAGGTCTTAAGATCAGAGGAGAATATGTTCTGAAAGTATTATGGCAGGTCTGAGATAGAATTCATTGTGCATGGAGCCAGTAAGGAAGTAGTTCAAAGTGATCAACACCTAGCTAAGGAGCAACTCGATACTAAGGGAAAGATAGCCACCACTTTTTGGTTATCAAAGTTTTGTAGTATGGTAGAAGAAAGAAAGAAAACAACCCATCAAACATGAAGCACCTAACATGGGTGAATTTCATGTTTAACTTTAGATGAAAGAAATGGAATGTTTCACTGCTATAATTCAGAGCATGCAACCATGAATTATGAACCACGTTCCTTCAATTAAACATTTGAAGATAACAAACTGAAATGAATAAACTGAGTAATGAAGTCACATGCACAAAGAAGGATTACATCACGAGAAAGCAAAGACACATGAATCCTTGGAATGAAGAACTGTACTTTTGTTATTGATCACAAAAACTTCTTACAAAACAGGGAGATCTTCTCTTTCTCTCATCGAACCCAAGGAGTCTTCCCAGGACCGAAGCCCCCTTTCTCATGAAACATTTCAAAATATAAGAAAAAAACACTCACCCTTTGACCCAGGGATTCGAGCAAAACTAACTCCCAAGAAATAAAACAGAGTATGATGCAAATAGAAACAGTTTTAGTTGTCTCTCTTAAAACTAGATAACTGATTTTGACCATATTAATTACATCAAAACAACTTAACAAAACGCACGATAGATGCCCATCATAACATTCTTTGACCTTAAGTGTCATTGGAGATGAGCTGGAACAATTTCTGACTTGTGCAAACTGAGTTGGAGCTGATGTGTTGCCTCTGTCAGAGTTGCGCAGCAAGATCGTTGCCCAACAAAAACTTACAGGAAATGCGCAGCAGGCTCTGTTTCTTTTTACTGTAATAGACCACACGCCTTATTGATCCCTTCATGAAAAACTTCAACATCTTCCAATTCCCTTGCCTTGTCGTGGAATGCGTTGATAATAAGACTTATTAGCTTATTGATACCAGATCAGGCTCTGTCTTTCTTTGTAGAGGTCTTTCCCATATGCATAGTGTTATCCAAAAGCAATGCGACAATGCCAAAAACTAATGGTGGCGATGAGAAAATCACATTGATAATGTCATTGAACCATCGTGTATGAGTGTGGATTGGACCATAACTAGAAACAACCATAAATTCATTGAAGTACTATGGTACCGATAAGCCCGAAAACATAGAGAACCCCAAGATAAACTTCATTCTGAAACTATTTAGGTTGCGAAATTGCAGGAATCTGAGTTTCCCACCAGTTGAAATGTTTTTCCTCTGAGAAGATTATGTAACTGTCTCAAACAATTTGGTCTTCGATCCTCGACTTCACACTGTCGCTCCTTTGTATTCGAATGCCCCCCGCCCACACTAACCAATTTTAGAAATTAATATAAATATTTATAAAATAATATATTTTTATATTAATTTCTAATAATAAAAAAATCTTGGGCCTAATAAAAAATGGCTATGACAACTCCCTTTTTTGCACCTTTTTATTAAGAACCAAGGGGTTAAGGACATGAGAGACTCTAGCATATTTTACGCAGCAACTGGAAATTTCGGTAAAAAATTTAATGCAGGGATTCAAGGGATTGACGAATTTGGCGAAAGATTTGAAGGTTTGGTAAAATTGACGAAAGATTGACAAGGAGGAAAGAATTGTCATAAAAGCACCCGGAGGATGAGGAATTTGATGAAATGCAAATTTACATGTGATAACAGAGTCCACAAGGAGGTATGACCCTCTTGGCTATCCACTATCCACATTCAGTAGCCCAAAAACTTGGATTCTACTCCAACAACAGTTCCAATGCACTAACTCTCTTCCCCTCAACCTACACAACCCAAGGAATTGTATTCCCCTTCTCTACCATGTAGTCCCTCGAGCCTTCTCACTTCCCTCCAGGGCTCCAGTGCACGGTTGGCCATAAAATCTCATAGCTAGGGACTCCAATAACTCTCACTTGTTCCATAAGTGCTCACGATAGCCTTTTCAAGGCTCTTGAACCATTTCCTCAGCACAAAATATCAAATACATGCACACAACCTTGCTCTTGGCACAAAAAGCAGCGCTCTCATGGTTGTTTTTAAACACGACATGGTTGTTGCTCTGTCCTAGCACCCATCTCCTCTCTTGTTGTCCAAAATCAACATGAAAAAATTGTCCCACAAAGGCACTCGAATTTGTTTTTCTTCTCATGAAAGCTTGACTCTCACATTCCCCAAAAAGTAGTTGTACTCGGCCCATGTTGTCATAAATCAGTGAGTTGACTTTTCTCACCTACCACTCTTACATCATTCAATACCTCTCTTGATATTTCAAAGGAGGTAAACATTAATATGAAAACAAATTAGATTAATATAAATGGGTAACCCATTGGACCCCCCTTTATCCCCCTCTCTTGTGGAATCATATCCCCCCCATTGTTACCATCCCTCTTGTATCACAACCAATGATTTATTTTTATTAATTATTTTCAATGTACAAAACACATATCTCATCCCTTGGCCATATCAATCTGTATGGGCTATAATGCCCAAAACATCTCGATTCACCAGCCTAAATCGCATTTACACAATTACATGATAATTTGTAAGGATTAAAACTAGGGATGTTACGTAGGACAATAGTTACCCATATAACCCAAATTTATAGAATCTTGATGTCTATGCAAGCAACTCTTCATGAATTGTAGTTACATAAAATGTTGAGACAAAACACAATGAAACCATTGAAATCTCTTGTAAACCCTTTGATGAAATCACCCCGCATGCAATAGTGCCCAACAACTAGAAAATACTTGTAAATGAATGCCAAAATTGACCCAAGCATGACACTTTGTTACTTAATCCACAACCATTGTGAAAAACCAACAATACAGACTCACTTCTCAAGCCTAGCCTCAATGCTCATATCACCAACATATGTAGTTATCCTGATGAAGAAAACCAATGTATCCAAGACACAACACAATGAAACATGAAAGTCCTTAACCCCAAACAAATGCAGTTGATGCAACAATGCTTTCAAGAAATAATCAATGCATATTGATAGAAACTACATGGTTTGCATGTCATGCCACAAGGATCTCTAAATGCAAGCTCAAGACAATCTAAAGTATCTATCCACCAAAGCATGACAAATAATCATATCAATATGCACCACCTTCAATGAGTATTATCAACAAGAATGATCTGCAATGATGAGGAACACCAAGGTATCCAACCCAACAACTATCCATGCAACAATAAGAGTTGTTAGAATGTTGGTGTTCCATAAAAGGTTGATATAGAAACAATGGAACCATGAAAATACTCTTGGTTTTGTCTTCCAAGAGATACAATGACTCTTAACATTCAACTATGAATCTTCACATTTCTCCAAAATTGATATTTACAACAATATTTACAATATACCATAATCTTAAGGATTAGATATCTAACATTCCCCCATTTAATCTGAAGGGGTATTTGTAAGTCCAAGCATCTTTCTGAACTTTTCAAACTTTCTCTTCCAAGCGCTTTGGTGAATATGTCTACAACTTATTCACGTGTGGAATAATGTATTGATTGAATGGTCTTGGCCTCTACATGATGTCGAATCAAATGGTACTTTTTGTTGATGTGCTTTGTTCAATTATGGAATCTAGGATTCTTGGCCAACTTGATTGTAGAAGTGTTTTCGATCTAGAGTGGAGGAGCATTCACTTGTTTCTCTTGCAAATCCTTTAGTATCTTCCTGATCCACACACTCTCCTTTGTTGCCTCTGTAGAAACCACATACTCTGCCTCTGTAGTGGAATCTGCTAGAATAGTTTGTTTGTGTGATATCCAAGAGATAGTTGTTGATCCAAGACTCATAAGGCATATTGAAGTAAACACTCCATTCTCCTTATCCCCATCAAGGTATGAATTTGTGTATCCAACTAGTTTCAAGTCTTCCACCTTAGAGTATTTGAACTGAAAGTCTCGGGTTCCCTTCAAGTACCTTAGAACTCTCTTTGAATCACACCAATGTCCTTCACAAGGTTTTTGCATGAACCTAAAAAGGATCCCAACTATAAATGAAATATCAGGTCTGGTAGTAGTAAGGTAGATAAGACTCCCCACAAGATCTCTATATTTGGTTACATTCTCAAATTCATTCCCTTATTTTGATGTTAGCTTCAAATTTTGCTCCATTGGAGTAGAGAGAGGATTACAATCAGTCATGCCAAATCTATTCAATAATTCTCCAATGTACTTCTTTTGTGAGATGAATACATACTTTGGATTCTAAGTTACTTCAATACCCAAGTAGTAGGGAAAATGTCCCATGTATGTAATCTCAAAATCCTTATTTTGTTCTTTCTTTATGGATGCAATATATGCTTCATTGTTCCCTATTATAAAGAGATCATCTGAATACGCCACAAGATATACAACAAATTTTCCAACTTTCTTGACAAATAAAGTTGCATCATCAAGATTAAAATGCTTGAAATGGATCTTCAAAAGACGTTAGATTAGCTTTTCATACCATGCACGAGGTGCTTGATTTAGGCCATACAAAGACTTGATGAGCTTGCATACCATATGTTCTTGACTCTTCATAGCAAATCTTTCTAGTTGAGACATGTAGACATTCTATTTCAAGTCTACATTCAAGAAGGTCGTCTTCACAACCATGTGATGAATCGTCCACTTATTCTATGCTACCAAAACCAATAATGCACAAATGGTAGCCCATTTTGTTGTGGGGGAAAAAGTATCCTTATATTCTATACCTTATTTATGTGCAAATCCTTTCACCACAAGCCTCGCCTTATGCTTGTCAAGTGAGCCATTTGATTTGAACTTGTTCTTGTAGACCCACATGTAGCCAATTGGTTTGGTTCCAAATGGAGGATCCACCAACTTCCATGTCCCATTCTTGATGAGTGCATCATACTCCTTCTGCATGGCTTCTTTCTATTGATCACAAGAAGTAGCTTCTTCAAAGGAAGTTGGTTTAATGTTAGTAGATAAATTCAATTCACAATCAAATGAAACATCTATATCATTTACATCACTTGAATCTGAATTATCTACATCACCTCCATCATCTTGTCTTGTTGAGCTTTTGGTTCTTATATTTCCAACCTCAACATGATGAACACTCTCAAGTGTCTTTATGAGCCACTTTGGACATTAATGTGACAGTCTAGGTTGCTCCTCTGACTGAGATGTTGATGCATCCTCATCAAGGTTCAACCTTTCAATCCTCTCAATCACATCATCTAATTGAATTGTTTGTTCTGATGAAGTGGCTAGATCTTCTACATGAGGGGGAGATTCCAAATGTTGATCCCAAATAGGGGTCCCCTCTTCAAGACGTGGAATCTCATCATCAAACTCATGATATGCCTTTGCATGGGTGAATCTATCTAGATGATCAAGCTACCACTCAACAATTTTTTCATTCTTGGTGGATTCAAGAAAAATCAAATCTTTGGAAAGAATTAACTTCTTATTTATCTCATCGTAAAGATGATATGCCTTGGTATTATTGGAGTACCCCAAGAAGATTCACTTTCATCTCCTTGCATCGAGTTTGTTTCTTTGCTCCTTAGGAATTAAGGCATAATAGGTGGAACCAAAGACCCTGAGATGCCTCACCGAAGGAATGCGACCATACCACATTTCATAAGGAATCTTGTTCCCAAGAGCATGAGATGGACTCTTGTTTCTCACATGCACTACACATAGAACTGCATCGGCCCAAAAAAAACAACTTCACATTCTTGAAAAATAACATTAAATGTACCATATTCAAGAGTGTCTTATTTATTCTTTTTTCTACACCATTATGCTGAGGATTGTATGGAACAGTGGTTTGATGCTTGATCTCATGTTGAAAAAGATAGCTTTCAAACTCATTTGAAGTGTAGTCCCCTCCATTATTAGTACAAAGAGTGCCAATAAGAGATTGAGCTTCATTTTCAATCCATAGATGAAAATTTTTAAATGTTTCAAATGCTAGAGATTTTTGTTTCAACAAATAAACCCAACACATCCTAGTGTAGTCATCAATAAAAGTCATGATATATATTTTACCAAAGGTAGATGGAACAAGAATGGGGCACACAAATCTAAGTGTACCAATTCTATCTTTCTACGTGCTCTCGAAGTGGAATCATGAAAATGCTTCTTGTTGCGTTTAACAAGGATACATGCCTCACATTGCTTCGGGTTCCTAAGAATGGTGGGAAAACCAGAGACACCATTTTTCTTCAACACATGAAGACTATCATAATTAATGTGCCCAAATCTAGCATTCCATGAGAAACTAGAAGAAAATGTACCTTCATCATGGTGAGAAAGGTATGCAAAATTTTGGGCCCATGTAGATGTCCCTTTCACCTTCAACAATTTGTCATCCTCCCATCCTATCATGTCAACCATGTTGTCAGAAGACCTATTTATTTCAACTTTTTGATTGAATAGGCGATTGGAATGGCCTTGCTGTCAAATATGCAAAAGAGATGACAAGTTCCTTCGCAACTCAGGAAGACCGAGAACATTCTGCAAAAGAAAATCTGGGAATCCAGGCAATTTGAGTCATGTCAATTCTTGTAGGTTTGAGACCAGAACCATTTACAAAGTTTACTGCACCATCTACATTGTCATTCAATTCTTAAAATAAGTCTCTTCGAAAATTCATGTGGCAAGTTGCACCAGTGTCAAGCAACCAAGCATGTCTCCAAGAAGAAAATGAAGTTTTGAACAAATCTTCATTTATGTCTATAGTGCAGTGAGCAATAACAAATGAACGGGTTCAAGAGATTTACTTTTTTCCTCCTTTTGTTCTTCATGTCCTTTAATCTTCTCCCATGGGATCATACATGTCTTTGCAACATGTCCATTCTTACCAAAACGAACATGGTGAAAATGAGATCTCTCACCGACAGTGAGTGCAATGTTCATTGTACCTCAAGGAGAAACCTTGTTGACCATATAGAGTCTACCCTCCAAGCTATATCTATTGAAAATATCAACACATTTATATACCTTTTCAAGAGTGCCCGTTTTGGGGATTGGTTTTTGTGTGAGAGAGAGACAAATTTAGTGAGTGAGATTGGGGATTGACTATTGCAAATAAGAGAAAGATTCTTCTATCTTAGGGGCAAGCTCTTTGTTGATATTGATAGAATGATCTGGTACAGACTCTGGTAAGCTCCCATTTTGTTGACCCAAAACAACTCTTTTTTTATTTGAACCAACCTACATTGCATGTTTTTTATATGGTATAGGAACATGTGTTATTCCCTGACTTTTCACAACATGCACCATAGTTGGAAATAAAGGAATGGGAGTTGATGGCATGGCCACGGTATCTTGAATTGGTGGAGGAAGTTTGAGGGGTAGAAGAATGTTCTCACCTCTCCTAGTCAAATTGACATTCAATGCAATGTCATTTGATTTAGAGATAGATACTAGCAATCCTAGAACAAAGACAACACCTTGTAGGACTATATCAGTGCTTCTCTCTAACCATCGACAAGCAACCAATATCAAATGAACCATCCAATACACCATGAATCGATTGGCCTACAAAAGTATTGTCGGGAAATGAAGACATTGACGAATATATTGTATTGCCAATGTTGAGGGAGTCCATATTTTTCCCAAAATTACAAAACATAACCCTCCTCCCAAGACCTTGAACATGAATTTTCCTCAAAGTGAATAGCTAGGAAAAGATAAGGTCATATTTGTAGGATTCAATCCCAAGGGAGAAAAATCATCACACAAAACTACAAGAAGAATAATACTCAACAATCTCAAGCTTTGAATTTGTTTGTAGCCATGGCAGATAAGAGGCAACGACACTCAAGAATGGATGAAGAAAAAATTGAAGTGTCGACCCATAATGACTAGTTTGTGAACAAAATAAACTTGTGTTGTATGGAGATGGTTCCAGAGATACATTGGTTCATTCTTCCACATAGTTCATCTACCAGGAAGATAGAATGTATTAACTGCAAATAGATCCGTCAATCCCAACAAAAAAATCGCTCATATTGTCCATTCATTGTGACCTTGATATCAATGTATGTAATTATATGGTTGTTGCAAATCCCCAACAAGTTTCTAATCTTGAGATGTCATAAATTATAACTAGATTAGGTTTAGGGAAGAGGTATCAACACGCTAAATCTCTACGATGCAAAACTTGTAGCTCTTCGTGCATTCAGTGGTACTAGCGTTAAAATCACCATTTCCCTTCCCAGTGAGAAACTCTACTACATTGTTCATCTCCTTTCAAGAACCAACACTTGGGTCTAGAAGAACAAGGAAACCTACATTTCTAGCAACCAGATCAATACTATAGTTGTGGGAAGTGAAGTTTTCATCAACCCTAATAATATTAATAGAAAGCAATGAGTAGGAAAGAATCAGGGAGGCAAGAGGTCACAGAGTTATCAAAACAACAACCAACTCTAATACCACTAACAAGGAAAAGTTGAATAACTCCACATATCAATTTTTTTTATTGATGTGAGCCATACATAAATATATTGAGAGATGACTCTTTGTTTCATTTTCCAAGAAATCTGATGACTCTTAACATTCACCTATGACTCTTCACATTTCTCATAAATTAATATTTACAATATACCATAATCCTAAGGATTAGGTATCTAACAAATACTTAACTCAGAATAAAACAAATGCACTACATGCAACAACCTTCTAATACACCATAGCTCATGAACATTCACACCCATCACATTCTCATCAACACACACCACAAGACACTGTAAATTCAACATAGTGAAACCATTAAAATCCATAACTCCAAACAAAAGTAGGTTTGGAACCCAAATAACAAGGAAAAAACATAGGGAAAGTTCAATGCATCCATCTTAGATGTGACATAAAATTACACCATGTACCATCCATTGTAGTGGTATTAAAAATCACCATTCATGCATTTATAAGACAAGACAATCACATTTATGAGACTGACATCCATGACACGCATGGCAGTCGCTCCAACTTGCCTCACTTTTTTATTTTAAAAAATATCACACCCCAAGTCGTTGCCACATCGTCCACAATTCACATCAAGGGCATCGACTAATTAGAATCCAAGATTATAGAATTTAAAAATTCAAAAAAAAGTCTATGGTAGAGATTGTGAAATTAAACAAAAAAAAATGTCTATGGTAGACATTAGGAAAACTTCATTTTTTTTGCCGGAGAGTGTTGTACACACTAACTAATGCCCTCAACCAGTGGTAACAATCCTTGCTTAGCATGGACTCATAAAATCATATCACAACTTATTACATTTAATCTTTTTAATGTAATTTCATCGACAAATTTGTACATCTACACATTGCAAACACAAAATGTATAATATTTTCTCCGACGAGTTGAATTTATATTATTTATATTATTTTGATTAGTTTTTTATTCAATACACAAAATACCCTCTTTATTGTATTGAATATTGATTGGCTAAAAGAAAACCAATGCTTATTTTAAGTTCCTAAACTTCAATAAGTATTTATCTTAAGCCAACAAACTCGGTATATCATTCAAGTTGATAATCGACTCCTTGGTACAAGCTTATTCCATGTTGAATAAAAAAAATAGTTTTTTGGCATGATGAAGCCCTCTTCTAGTCAATTAATGTCATATATATATATATATATATATAATAAATGGAGTTAGTTAATAAATGGACAAAATTAATCTTTCCAATGAGTTCATTATTTTTACGGTGAGGTAAAACTCTACCTTGATCCATTTTTTTTTTTTAATTATGACAATTTGGGTTGTCTTAAGATGTACAAAACTCAATTGGGGCAAAGCTCCATGGTTGAAGTTCCCATTAATTAGGAGGAACTATAACTTTTGGAAAAATTCCTATGGGATGTAGGGGAGATATCCCACTAACAAGTAGGTGAATTTGTCCACTTATTAACTTACTTCCACAACAAACCAAGGAAGAAATAACATATACATTGATGATAATAAATTTCGTTTATAATTTCCTTGAAGCCGCATGAACGCTTCCCCTAATTTATATGTTGTATGCATAAATATACCCTTGCTTTGCAGATGCCACAAGCCATAATTTTGATACACCATGTAGAACCTGTTCATACAAGTTTATCAACATTACTTTACTACCACATAGCTATTACACACATGACATCATTAATGTACCAACATTATTATTTAAATCTCACACACTTTTGTTATACTCTAAACGATATTAGCTATCATACACATGCCAACATCAATGTAACAACATTGTTACTTAAATTTCACACACTTTCACTATACTATAAACAATATTATCCTCATCCCATATGTATTGAATCATTTTTTCACAATACAAATTTATACATTTCACTAAATAGTAATTTTAGTACGATTCCTTTATGTTAAATGTACTCTTCTCATTTATTTCCTTTTTTTTAACCAAAACAAAATTTTTATTCATTCAAAAAGAAGTTGTGTAGAAGCAAGCAACATATTACATAGTGTTGATTCATAGAGTTTTCAACAAGCTCGAGAATTTATCTGAGGTTACAAAATGAAGCTTACAACACATCAAAATGTTCATGGTGGTTGTAACAAAAATAATTACATTCATGAATTTTTTGCATGGGAAAATTTTGACAAATTGCTTACATAACAAAATACAAAAGCAGTACATGTCTAGATTGGATTACGAGTTTGGCTTATTATCACCATTGACTATGCAATTAAAGAAGGTTTTTTCTTCTTACTATTGTAGTCCAAGATTCCTTTATTTTAGATAAATTGAGTGTCTCTCCCTCAAATCATGGCTTTCCTTGATCTAGAGGTTCTGATTGTTCTAGAGTTTCCACCTCTTCCACGTGGTCTACCCAACTCGCCTTTTGGGCCAGATTTGGGGAAACATCAGATTCCTTTTTCATTGAATCTTGTGATACCACATCATTCTCTTTTGATGCTATATGGTCCAGATCTACAAGAGTAATAGTCTCCTCTATCATTGAATCATGTGGTTTTACATCTTGCTTATCAGAAGGGATATCCATGATTTCTTATGGTTTTGATTTGGCTCATCCATGGGCAGGTCCAGGGCATCTGGCTCAACCTTGCTTATCATTTGATTTTCTTCCTTGGCATCAACCCACCAGGTTGACTTATGTCGATGTTTCTTAGCTTGCCTTGGCCTTTTCAAGCAAAGACATGTCATATGTCTTGTTTCAAAACAAACACTACATCGAAAAGATACATTTTCATAATCCAACTTTTGAGACCAGGAGGTGTTCTTACCTGATAGATTTATTTCTACTGGAAACCCTTATGTTGAAGTCCATTTCCACACATATTTGGGAATATGTGGCGATATTGTAATTTTTTGTTTCCTCACTTACGTAGTGGGATTTCCCAAGGGAATTTCCAATGGCTCAACGAGAGGATAAACCCCAAAGATGCAGAGGCAAATTTGGAAGTCTTTGTTACATACATAAAGTTTAAATCTAAGTAGTGAGTAATAATAAGAAATAAGAAATAAAATAAATACAAAAGTATAATAAATAAATAGATAATAATAATAATAATGAAAGGTCATATGTTAATTAAAGGACAATACTTTTTAAAAAGGCACCCACTTAGGAATATTTATACATGTCGTCACATTGTAAAATCATAATCAATTATTCATTCATCTTATACATTTATATATAAATTTTTATTCTTCTCATATAATTGAGTAAAAGATTGTGGGCTTTCACGCTTCATTGGTATCAAAGCTAGTAAAAAATTACTAAACTCGTAATCTTTTTACTGTATCGGTAAAAGAAAATTATCAACTCGGAAATTTGTTTTTTACTAGACCTAGTAAAAAAAAATTACCAGCTCAATAAAAAAAAATTACTAGACCCGATAAAAAATTATTTTTACTTGGTTAGGTAAAAATAAAAAAAATTACCAGACTTAATAAATCTTTTTACTAGAACTAGTTAATTTATTATTATTTTTTTATCCAACCAAGTAGAAAATTCAAGAGCCAAACGGTTAAAATAATGTAACTACAAAGTGTATTCTTATTATTATTTGATATATTATTCATTGGATCAATCCCCATTGTGGATTGATCATGTCGGCTATTGTATAAGGACTAAATCCCCTTTTGTGGATTGGTCATAATGTAATTGTAAAAGGCAAAAGAAGAAGTCGGCCCCAGAATATATCAAGAGGCCTCGAAATATAATAAAGGTGGTTATAACCACCCAGTTTGAGAAGTTGGCCCCAAAATATATCAAGAGGCCTCGAAATATAATAAAGGTGGTTATAACCACCCAGTTTGAGAAGTCGGCCCCAGTATATATCAAGAGGCCTCGAAATATAATAAAGGTGGTTATAACCACCCAGTTTGAGAAGTCGGCCTTGCCAATGAAGAGACACTTCACACGTACCAGATTTGTATAAATAAGAAGGCTATCGCCTCACTTAGACACACACCTCACTTGCTCATTGAGAGACAAGTTTCGAAACTGCAGTTGGAGAAGAAGGAGAGAGAGTGGCACATCTTTTGGGAGAGGATATTCTGCATTAGTTTAAGTTATCTCTTGGCATTGTATTGGCTATCTATAATAAGGAAGTTTCGCTGGGTTTTCTTCCCCTAGAGGGTTTCCCAAGATAAATGTTGTGTCTCTTGTGATTGTGTATTTCTCAGTGATATTGCATTATGCTATTGTTATCTATTGAAATGCAAAGAACTATAATAATGGCTTAAACATTAACATGGTATCAGAGCAAAGCTGAAGGAAGCATCTTTCACAAGAGTGAAAAACGTCATTGTTGTCGTACATGCAAATTAGGGCTTTTTGATGGTGAATATTTTCAGACCTAAAACCATCTAGAAAAGTGTGCCCTCCCCCAAGGATTACTTTGGCACTCTCAGCGCACCTTTTTAGTGGCTAGATCTCCTAGAAAGTGAAACCCTAGTTTCACAAAGTACTAGAAAACCAGTGTACCAGAAGTACCAGAGTACCAGAGGTACCAGAAGCACCAGTCCAAAAATCCACAGATCAAGTTTGAAGGAGAAAAAGTTGGATTTTCTCAGATCCAAACACACCAAGCTACTCGCCTCAGCCAAGCGTACCTCCTGGTAAGTTCAGAATTTGATTTTGAGCACTTTCATTTTTCGGTCATTTTCCTAGCTCCAAGTAAAAGATGTCTGCAAGCACTAAGCTTGTTGACAAGATGGAAGGTGTGGAAAACTTCCATGCCTGGAAGTATAGGATTGGACTCGTTCTTGAAGAGAATGACCTAGCAAAATTCATCAAAGGAGAAATTCTGGAACCCGACGATGCTGCAGAAAAAGCCAAGCATCAAAAGGACACAATCAGGGCCAAAAGAATCATTGCAGATTCAATCAAAGACCACCTGATTCCTTATGTGTCATCCAAGAAGACTCCAAAAGAAATGTTTGATGCCTTGACCAGACTATATGAAGGAAAGAACATAAACCGGAAGATGAATCTAAGAACTCAACTGAAGAATACAAGGATGCAGAAAGGAGAAACAATTCAGGAATATTTCTCCAKAATCTTAGAATTCAAAGAACAGTTAGAAGCGATTGGAGATACCATAGACGAAGACGAACTCATAATGATGGCCCTAAATGGTCTCWCAAGACCTTGGGATGCATTCATCCAAACGATATGTGCCAGAATGGAGAAACTGAAGTTTGATAGTCTATGGGAAGAATSCATCCAAGAAGAAAGAAGAGTAGCTAACCGTGAAGCACTACTGGAAAGAGATGATGATCAAGCCCTAGCTACTCACACCAAAAGAGGAAGGAAGAAACCCTACTTCCAAAAGGAGACTCATAAAGAGCCTCAATCACCAAGCAAATTCAATAACAAAGAATCTCATCCAAGGAGATTTCAGAAGAAAGGACAGGGAAGGGAAAGAGATTACTCATTTGTACAATGCTATCATTGTGACAAGATGAGACACATTGTGAAATTATGTGCAGCCAGACGAGAAGAATACAAGAGAAAACATAAGAGGCACCATGCCCATGTAGTCGAAGATGAAGAGCCACCCACAAAGATTATAAGAGAGTAGATCAAAGACCATGTCTTAATCTCAGCCCTCTCAGAATCTGTAACACTTGGAGAGGACACTTGGCTCATTGATAGTGGTGCATTGAAGCACATGACGGGACAAAGAAACATTCTCTCTTGTATCTCAAAAAAGAATTTTTCTCAGAAAGTGACACTTGGAGATGATTACCAATATCCCATCAAGGGAGTGGGAGAATCAAAGCACAAACTGAATTCAAGGAATTCACTAAAAATGAAGGACGTAATATATGTACCAAGTTTGACAAAGAACCTACTCTCCATTTCAGCTTGAGAAAAGAAAGGCTTCAGAGTTGCCTTTATAGATGGATAATTTCTTATGTGGGCTAAAGGGGAAACCTTAAATGAAGCAATCATCATTGGAAGTGAAGAAAATGGCTTGTATAAATTGAAGGGTCACTCAGAGGTTGCCATGACCCATGCCATTGAAAACTCATGTGAACTTTGGCATAGAAGATTAGCTCACATCAACTACAAGGCACTACCATACATATGCAAAGCGGTCACAGGTTTACCAGAACTCAAGGGTGACCATGAAGGTGTATGCAATGGATGCGCACAAGGGAAGAACATCAAGAACCCTTTTCTGAAGAGAGACGGTAAAGCAGAAGGAGTCCTAGAGCTCATTCATTCAGATGTATGTGGCTCAATGCCATCGTCCTCCATTAGTGGGTATGTATATTATGTATCATTTATTGATGATTATTCCCATAAGACCTGGATATATTTTTTGAAATCTAAAGATGAAGTGTTCAGCAAGTTCAAGGAATTCAAAGCCTTGATAGAGAATCTTTCTGAAAGAAAGATCAAGATACTCAGGTTAGATAATGGAGGAGAATATAACTCAAAAGAGTTTGTGAACTTCTGCAAAGATGTTGGGATCAAGAGGGAACTCACTACTCCCTATAATCCCCAACAAAACGGTGTGGTTGAACGAAAGAACATAACGATAATGGAAGCTGTGAAGACTATGATCCATGATCAAGATCTTCCTATGTGCTTATGGGCAGAAGAAGCAATGGTAGTTGTATATGTGCAGAACCGATTGTCCCATAGTGCACTTGGGCTCAAGACCCCGGAAGAGATGTTCACCGGAAAGAAGCCAGAGGTAAGCCATCTCAAAATATTTGG
>ML800562.1:229676-241116 GCA_009831015.1 Picea engelmannii
TGATTTTTATTGAATTAAAATGACATTTTTTGGGTTTTGAGAGTAAAATCAATTTTATGTGATTAAAATCACTAATATTACTCAAATAAGTGGGTACTTAGGTAACATGGGTGCTCTAGGTCCAAAAATGAGCATCCCCATGGCCTATTTGGTGCCCAAATACCACTTTTTTGATGTATCTTTATTTTTTAATTAAAAATTGCCGAATTCTGGCAATTTTTTAATTAATTGAAGAAATTAAAAAAATCCTAGGGGGGACTTAATACATTTCCATAAGACTGTAGGAGGATGTTTAGCATGGTAATATACATTAGACACTAGACTTAGATCCATGCTCAAGCCTAACCATGAGCATATACTCCAGCTCTGGAGGGATTGAGTGAAAAAACTCATAAATTATAAATCGTCTGAAAACGGCAAAATATAATTAGTAAGTGAAAAAAACACTCCAGAGTATAACTCACGCTTAGGACTTAAGGTGGCTAAGACCTTTGACAAGTTCATCATGCAAACACCTCTTATTACAATTTTTTATGGAAAATGTAGAGTAACGGGGTGGTCTTTATGATCGGCTGAACTTCTGAACTCTGAATTTTGAACAAGTGATGTTCAAACTTTGGCGGCTTGCTGGAAGTCCATCTCAGTGCAACTTTGGTGGATAACAGAGCCCACAAGTGGATGCCAAGGGCCTGCATGTCGGATGAGGAAGATCAAACTTGAAAGGCCTTGAAGATGAATTGGACGATATATCCTATCCTCCGCATGCCAAACGTTTTGCCTAGGAGTGGCAAACCATCTCCTTTTTGAGCATAACGTCATCTAGGGGGTTAGGGCTTAGTGGTGAGGTGACATACATTCGCACTTGGACGTTTTGAAGGGGCTTGAGCCTTCATCATGAAGGAAGTTGTTGGGTTCTTGTCATGTGGCTTTGGGAAGCCTCTCTACTCTTCTCCATCACCAACGATCTCCTCCAAATGCCAAAACGTCCCCTAAAGGGGTGATGTCCTACTAAAATTAGGGTTTTATTATGTGCAAAAGTGAATTTTAAATGAATTGTTAAATATAACTTTGTTAAAGGGGGCATGATTAGGGTTGTTGACCCCTAGTCTTGTGGTTTACCCCTTAATATGTGGACAAGTCACGTTGGTGACATTTTGTATAAATAAGAGATCATAAGATCTCATTTGGACATAAATCTCCCTCTTGTGAGAGGACTTGGATCTGAATTTTTTGCTATACTTGGCATATTTTGTCTCTTGTGCACTTGTTTATGGCTATCTCTTGTGAATGGTTGATGGAGGAGTGAGGCGCTATCCTTGGAGGAATGCTTTCTAGCTTTTATGGTGGATTATCTTAGCATCTTTCTTAATTTTGGTATGGTCTTTTACTCTTATGCTATCATTTTTTCAAGTCAAGGATTGTTGTGCTAGGAGCTAAGTGGGAAGTAAGAGTATTTACACCCCCACTCTAGTCTCTATCATTTATTGCTTAAAGTTCATTGATGTTGCAAGGGTTTGTTTGGGGAAGTAAGAGGATTTACACCCCTCATTCTTAAACCCTAACTAGAGATACTTGCCTTGGGAAATAAGAGGATTTACACCCCAAGGAAGTAGCATCTCTGGTTCATTTATTTGACTCCATTAACCCAATAGTAAAGGCACTAGTCATGTTTTTTTGCATTGGAGATATAAAATCATTGCCTTGGGAAACGTGAATTTTCGTCTTTTGAAAGATCTCTTGCTTGAAGTTGGTTTGCTACATTGAGAGGAGTCTTCCTCTACTAGGGCGTCCCCTCTCTCCCACTACTTTTCTTGCTGTTTCAAACCCTAACCTACAACCATTAGGCTGATCTAACCTAAATAAACTACTAACCATAACTCCTAAACTAACCCTAGACTAGCTCCTAAATTTTGCTCATTTACTCTACTAACTAGGGCGCATCTTTTGGGCTACTTGTTGGCATCTTTTGATGGTGTAATTTGCTGATATAAATGAATGAATGCTACAGCCATAAGGCTGCAATTTTCTGCAGAAAATACATGTTACAACAACTTGCTTTGTTTAGCCTCAAAGTGCCATTTTTTAGTCATAATTCGTTGCCATACTCATTGATAATATAGTTGATTGATCTTATGCTTTACATGCTGATTTAAATGTCTTACTTGCTGATATATACTGTCATCTACTGCTGCAAATTAGGGACATCAAGCTTAACTTTGCTGATCCATACTAACATATATCATTGCAAGTTAGATTTTCTTGTGTTTCGGGCAGGTACAATCACCCGGAGAAGTACTATACCTTTGGGGCAACAATCACTTGACTTACAAGGCATCTCTTCCCACATTTCCTTCCATTTAGATTTGACCTCTAGGGGCTCCACTTCCATATCCATCCATCCCCATATCATTTCCCCTAGGGTCACCGAGATTGCCTCCCTAGAGTGACCTAGTCACCCTTGAAGTGCGGGACCTATATCGAGATGACATTGGGTGTAGGATTCCCAAGTTGTAGCACTTGCTTTTGTGGTTGGGTCGGGCTTTGCCCAACCTACAGCTTGCGCTATAACATTTTGGCACTGTTGCCGGGGAAGATTTAGAATCTTCTTCATACCCTAACGATACTTTGGTAAGCTATCCCAAAGCCTTTCCCTTAGCTTGTCTGGCGACTCCACCTAAGGGACGTTCCCTTTTCCTTTTCCTCGATGAACTCATCTTGAAGCTCATCTGGCGACTCCACCTTCCCAGAACCCACTTTTACCTTATCCTTTTCCATCCTTTGCTGAGCCGTGAGCTCATCTGGCGACTCCATTGAGGTATTACCCTAAGTAATGGAACCATGGCCTCACGGGACTTACCATGGGCATTCCATAAGGTTTATCCCTCCTTTGATGTTCAGGATATTCCTGGATATCCAAATCATTGCTCCTCGGAGTGGAGGGAAAGTTGCCCCAAATTTGACGGTGATCCAGCTCTAGCAATCACCCATGTCGTGAATTATATGAAGTATGCTTCGAGCTTAAATGTGCTACATGAAGATGTGTTGATGAAAATTTTCGTGTCTTCATTGGAATCAAGTCAAAAAGATTGGTTTGCACACTCATGTGATCCAAAGAATATCTCTTCTTCTACAAAGCTCATTGAAGAATTTCTCAGGCATTATCGGTCAGCTACTCAAAGTTTGCAAGATGCTTTCCAAGAGCTCAAACACACTCTTTGCAGAGAAGGTTTTCCGATCGATGATGAGACAATAGATGAAGAAAAGCTTGAAGAAGATCCAGATGAGACGTATGATGAAGATGAAGTATTTGCTCTTCCACTTGATGAGGACATCCAAACCTCTGCTCTTGCTGCACATCAAGAAGAGAAAATGATAAGTTATAACCCTTTTGAAAACTTTGATGATGCCTTGTTTCATGACTGTGGAAACGAAGAAAACTACCAGAAGGATCACGATGAAGTTTCTCTTGCGGAAGGCCTAAATGAGACTTTGTTATCTACTTTCCTTTTTGAAGAAAATGAAGTTATCCACTATTGTGAGGAAGTGATCATCTCTTATGATGCAAATGAATTCATGGAACAACCCTCAAATATAGTTGACGAACGCATTGATGATTTCATACAGGTTGGGAGACGTAGATGGGATGTGGGTTGCTTCATTATTGATAGAAATCCCATTTATGACATTGAGGGTAGCTCTCAAGCAGAAGGGGTTGAAATGTCATTTTCAGAGGACTGGCCTCCATGCATGTATGATTCAGATGTTTGGAAACCTAGTGATGACATGGTTACAGATTTGTTCTTCCCTTTCGAGGATGACTTGTCGCAGCATGATCTTCATTCATCCTTTTGTACATACCCTTTTGAGGATGCAGATTTGTTTTATGAGGACTTCCGACCGTTGTGCTTAGGTTTTGAGGAATACCAGGACGTGGTCACCTCAGAGCAGTCAGAGGTTCATTCTTCAAAGTGGAAGTATTTTCATCTTGGAGATTTCTATGGAGATTCACAGGGGAAGAGGCGGCGTTTTTCTACACTTGAGACTGTTCCTTACTTCTTACCCTCTTCTCCAGGAGATCATGCAGTATTCTTCCGATCTCTCATCTCCTCCCAGCCCTCAACAAGCAGTGAGTCTTTATCCGCCGATGAAGATGAGCCTTCGTCTACATATAGCAGTCCCTTTCAGAGATGGATTGATCAGTCTTGTGGCTACACTTTCAGGCGGGATGATCAGGCTGATGGTTTCTCTTTCCAGCAGGATTTCCTCCCTCCCACCCATCTTCATGAGTTTTATTTCATCATCGATTATATGTGTGTTTATACTCATGATTATTATGTGCTTAACTTATCCTTGTTGTATTATATAATTAAGGACAGGGGGAGATACTTTGATGAGATGATCAAATGGTTGCACTGGTTGTATGACTTCACCTGACATCATCCAACACGTGATCTTCAGGGCCCCAAGGCCCCAGGTAAGTTGGTAAGTCATCTTGTTTTCCCTGCATTTACATCTTGATTGCTCATGTTAGTTTTGATGCATCTCATTTTCATTTTTCTCTACTTGCATATTGATTTCATGCTTAGTTTAGAAATTTTTGAAAAAATGTCAAAATTTTCTTTTTCTGTATTAGTTGGTTTTGATTATGATCATATGAAAACGAGGATGAGTAGGCCATCCTACACTTGACGGTTTGATGTTTCCTTTGTAGGAACAGGTCTACCGGGAGATGCTGTGGTTCTCATGCACTCTACGATGAGCACATGTCCCCAAGTAGGAGCCAGATGTTATCCCCATTTTGTGGATAACTAATGAGATTTTGTCTCGAGGCCCTCAGGTTGTAGATATGGAGTGCCGAGAGACTACATGACCAGTAGTACCCTTTTGCACAGTTGGAAACCCCTCTCACCACCACAGATGGTCACAGATTTCCAGATGGCATCCACCACATCAACTGGCTTCCAGAAGGCAGTGGGCCTTGCTCCATAAGGTACAAGTCAGTATTATGGTGAGCATCATTTCAATATTTAATCCAATTGAGTATGTTGTATCTTAGATTGCTCTAGATTTCATGATATATGCTTGGACATTATGCCTTTTGCCCTACTTCACCTTGGTGGTTGACATTGTTCCTTAGTAAGTGGTCTTCCTTGGGTATGGGTTTGTTACTAGGAACTCCCTTAAAGAGCCATTGTACTGTTCTCGACCATACTTACCACTTTCCATCATTATTCCCCTCCATTTCCTTATCTCTTGGGATTTTAGGGTGTATTGACCTAAGAAGGGGTTGTCCCTCATTCTATGGGAAGAAGGGATGAAGGCCTAGAGGGATTGATGTTGGGTAAAAGATAAAAGCCTTGTATAAACCTTCCAGATGCTTTGCACAAGGATCACCCAAGAAAGAAGTGAAACGCGTATCTTTGAGTAAAGGGGACCCACAATATAATAAAGAATGCTTAAAAGGTTAGTTGAAGGATATGAGGTCTCATCACGAGCCGACCTATCACGTCCATTAATATCTAATGGTATGACATTGCCATCATCTGGTCACCAAACAAGGGTAATGGCTCTCAGTTCCATGGCTGAGAGAAAGGGGGTCTCATCACGAGCCAACCTTCTCATTTCCACTAGGTGTTTGTGGGTGACATTGCCATTATTTGGTCACCATGCCAGGGCAGTGACCTTCAACCCTCTCCTTAAAATTATGAAAGAATAAAAGAATGGCAATTAATGGGCTTGGAAAAAGTGCATTGCAGACGAAGGTATCACACACCCTCTACAAAGGCACCCATGAGTGAGACACTACGACCCCTTGTATGTCATGAGCCCTATGCCCATTGAGTCTTGACCCCAACCACCTCACCCACTTTACACAGCTTGGAGAGGGATCTCTTAGAAACTCTCCTTGACCTAGGGAAAGATCTACCCAATAGGACACCTCGTCAACCCACCCATATTCAAGCTTGACAAGTCGCATAGTGTCTTTGAGCAATTAATTGTTTGATATAGTGATCTTTGATGCACATGCTTAGGTGGCTCATTTATTGATTGGATTCACTTATCATGATGTTATGAATTGAGATCCTTGGAGGGCGTGCTTGTTTGTCTTTGCAAGACCTAGCTGGTGGACAGTTTTGGAAGAACAAGCCTAGCTTGGGCTTCCATGGGGCTTGGAGCCCGCAGGTGGATTCCAAGGGCCCGCATGCTGGATGAGGAAGATCAAACTTGAAAGGCCTTGAAGATGACTTGGAGAGGCAAACGTTTTTCCTAGGAGAGGCAAAACGTCTCCTTTTTGAGCATAACGTCATCTAGGGGGGTTAGGGCTTGGTGGTGAGGTGACATACATTGGCACTTGGACGTTTTGAAGGGGCTTGAGCCTTCATCATGAAGTTGTTGAATTCTTGACATGTGGCTTTGGGAAGCCTCTCTACTCTTTTCCATCACCAACGACGACCTCCAAATGCCAAAACGTTCCCTAAAGGGGTGACGTCCTACTAAAATTAGGGTTTTATTATGTGCAAAAGTGAATTTTAAATGAGTTGTTAAATATTACTTTGCTAAAGGGGGAAAGATTAGGGTTGTTGACCCCTAGTCTTGTGGTTTACCCCTTAATATGTGAACAAGTCACCTTGGTGACATTTTGTATAAATAAGAGATCATAAGATCTCATTTGGACATAACTCTCCCTCTTGTGAGAGGACTTAGATCTGAAATTTTCGCTATACTTGGCATATTTTGTCTCTTGTGCACTTTTTTATGGCTATCTCTTGTGAATGGTTGATTGAGGAGTGAGGCACTAGCCTTGGAGGAATGCTTTCTAGCTTTTATGGTGGATTATCTTAGCATCTTTCTTGATTTTGGTATGGTCTTTTACTCTTATGCTATCGTTTTTTCACGTCAAGGATTGTTGTGCTAGGAGCTAAGTGGGAAGTAAGAGTATTTACACCCCCACTCTAGTCCCCATCATTTATTGCTTAAAGTTCATTGATGTTGCAAGGGTTTGTTTGAGGAAGTAAGAGGATTTACACCCTTCATTCTTAAACCCTAGCTAGAGATACTTGCCTTGGGAAGTAAGAGGATTTACACACCCAAGGAAGTAGCATCTCTAGTTCATTTATTTGACTCCATTAACCCAATAGTAAAGGCACTTGTCATGTTTTTTTTGCATTGGAGATATAAAATCATTGCTTTGGGAAACGTGAATTTTCGTCTTTTGAAAGATCTCTTGCTTGAATTTGGTTTGCTACATTGAGAGGAGTCTTCTCCTACTAGGGCGTCCCCTCTCTCCCACTACTTTTCTTGCTGTTACAAGCCCTAAACTATAGCCATTAGGCTGATTTAACCTAGATAAACTACTAACCATAACTCCTAAACTAACCCTAGACTAGCTCCTAAATTTTACCCATTTACTCTACTAACCAGGGCGCATCTTTTGGGCTACTTGTTGGCAAATTTTGATGGTGTAATTTGCTGATATAAGTGAATGAATGCTACAACCATAAGGCTGCAATTTTCTGCAGAAAATACATGTTACAATGACTTGCTTTGTTTAGCCTCAAAGTGCCATTTTTCAGTCATAATTCGTAGCCATACTCATTGATAATATTGTTGATTGATCTTATGCTTTACATGCTGATTTGAATGTCTTACTTGCTGATATATACTGTCTTCTACTGCTGCAAATTAGGGACAACAAACTTAACTTGCTGATCCATACTAACATATATCATTGCAAGTTGGATTTACTTGTGTCTCGGGTAGGTACAATCATCCGGAGAAGTACTATACCTTTGGGGCAACAATCACTTGACTTACAAGGCATCTCTTCCAACATTTCACTCCATTTAGATTTGACCTCTAGGGGCTCCACTTCCATGTCCATCCATCCCCATTTCATTCCCCCTAGGGTCACTAGGATCGTCTCCCTAGAGTGACCTAGTCATCCTTGACGTGCGGGACCTACATCGAGGTGACATTGAGTGTAAGATTCCCAAGTTGTAGCACTTGCTTTTGTGGTTGGGTTGGGATTTGCCCAACCTACAACTTGCGTTATAACATGGCCAGTGTGGGGGAATGGTCTAGGGCAATCATTCTTCTTGGCAGACACTCTGAGTAGTGGTCAAGTAAAATGGTCTGCTTTGCCGGGCAGTCATCTTTCGAAGTTCACAGTTGTGAGCAGTTTCAAAGAATGGTCCGTTTTGGAGGTTGGTGCAGGACAGTCATTTCCTTAGGAAAGGGTCCGGACAGTCATTCCCTAGGGTAGATTCATTCTCTCCAGGTTGCACTGTGACTTCTGTCGGAGGAATGGCCCAGTTAGGTGAATGGTCCAGGTTCAACAATCAAGGACAATCATTCCCCAGGGCAGACTCATTCTCTCTAGGTTGCATTGTGATTAGTGCCAGAGTAATGGCCGAGTTAGGTGAATGGTCCAGGTTCAGAAATCAAGGACAATTATTCTTCTATGCTTGAGAAGAATAATAGCCCATGACTGATGCTTCGCTTTCCGAGGGCAGATGCTCTTCCAGATCTCACAGATGTGAGTGGAAGAATGGCCCAAATGACTCAGTTTGTATCATGATATTGTTTATGCAGGTTGATATCAGATGATATGATTGTTGTAGAGACTGTATGTCTCTGGACAGTAGTTGTATGCTACTGTGGTGGATGTGATCCACTGGTAGTGACTGTGTGTCACTAGTTAGTAGCAGTGTGCTACTGAGAGTGGTGGTGTACCACTAGATACTAGTTGTATACTACTATGAATAGACACAGTTGTGTTCTATTGGATGGCATTGTTCCGATTGCCATGGAGACTATCTAGTTGGATAGTGATGACGGTGCTTATGATTTGATCATGAGATAGCCTATGTGGCTATGATGATGCTACAAGTTGAATGGTTCGTTTGTGCTCAAGACCATTGCCCTTTAATACCTCCCTAGCTAGGAGGGAGTGTTGATATTATGGTAGCCGCGGGAGGTATTAACCTCCACGTGTAACCTTTGACAAGACTAGAATTTTTCGGAAAGCAAGAGAAACCCTAAAATGCTGGATAATAACCCTAGAAGACAAGTCGACTCAAGAGAATATTTAATATTAAGTTATTAGCCTCCATAAAGAGAAGTGGACCTAGTCAAGTGAGATAGAGCAGTATAAATAGAGGGCGCTAGAGCTCATTTGTCACACACTCACTGACAACTGCATAAGGACAAGAAGTGTGCATTACTAGAGGAAAGCTGCATCTGCAACAGTGGTGACTTGGTCTCTTGGTTATGGTTTGGACTTCCTACTTGGTCTTTGGTTATTCTTGCTTGGTGTGCTAGCCTTGGAGAAAGGTGCGCTACCTTGGTTGGCTATTGGTCTGCTTCAGGAATTATTCTGTCTGTCAAGGTTAAGGTGTTCGGGGGTGGCCTTTGTGCCTATGGTTGGGTGACAATATTGCTGTATTGTCTATGGTGAAACGAGCACACCCTATTTTTCTAACAAAGGCAACCTTAACTGATGTCATTTAATAGCAATGCTGTATTCAACACTGTTGGAGAAATTTCTATTTTTGGCACACTAGTTCAGTGGGAGTTAACTGACTAGTTCTATTTTAGACTTTCTAATTTAGACCATCACTATTATGCATGCATTCCTAAGATAAGATGTCATTGCCTATATGAGTGAATATCACTCACTCATTGACCAGATCATAATATATATTGATTCTCATTTTTCATATTGTATCTCTCTTCCTTTTCTTGATAAGCTTTGTTTGTGTATGCTTTAGCTAGGTCTCCTGTGCAGGTTTCAATGAAACACTGACATGGTATCAGAGCCGAGCTTCTTGGAGCAACCCAGACAAGTTCGAGAAGAGTGAAGAGGATTTAATTATTGAGTAAACCTAGTTTCTGCCATCGTCGCGGCCTATCCCTATTGAAAGGTGCGACAATTGGAATCGTCGTAGCCTATCCCTATCAAAGTGTGTGACGGTCGCACTCACTTAAGATTTTTTTTTTAGGAATCGTCGTAGCCTATACACAGTCAAGGTGCGAAATCGTCGCACTGTATTCTTCACTCGGGGTGCGACGATTCAGTTTTTCACAATCGTCGTACTTTATCCTTCTCTAGGGTGCTACGATTCAACATCGTCCCACTGTATCCTTCTTTAGGGTGCGACGATTTAGCTGCCATCCAAAAAATTGGTTTTCTGCAGTAAAATAACCATATCTCGAAATCCGCGATTTGGGTCGGGCTGAAATTTTGACTAGAGACGTATAACATAGGGATGTTCATGCTCACCAAAAATCTCCGAAACCCACATCATATTTTAGGAGATATAGTTGTTTTATCATATTTATAGCTACCATAGAACCGTTTGTCATATCTCAGAATCCGCGATCTGGGTTTTCACGATCTTTTCAGAATCAATAGCAGGGATGAAGGCGATGCAACTTCTTCAATCAAGTTTGGTGATAATACTCACACTGTACAACTATTTTGAATGGAAGCCGAAGGTCGCATTCCAACTCAAAAGAAAAGTACTGTATAATTTGACGATGGCGACAGAAATAGAACCTACATCAGCCCTTGAGAAGACCAGATGGGCGAACCATAAGGATGAGGCCACAAGACTACTTCTTGAGTTAATCTTCACTGATCTATGGTTTCATGTTGCCGCATGCAAGACTCCAAACGAGATCTGGACCACCTTGGAGGGACTCTTTGGAAAACAGGATGAGATGCGTGTTGAAATTACTAATACAACGGAGAGGGGGGGGTGAATCAGTTGTCTTTGAGCTTAAACAATTTTAAGTCTATTAATACACTCTTAAACTTTCTTCAAGTGATCATCAACATCATACAACATATGGACAGTAAAAGTAAAAAGTATCAGTCACACACAAGGTATACACAGAGACAGATTTTCACGAGGAAACCCATAAAGGGAGAAAACCTCTTCTTCTTCGAAATGATAGGCAGTCTTTTAAGTTCTGTACATCATATTTAATTGAGCACCAACTCAATGTGAGGCTGCTACCTCTGTTTTACAAGCTGCAATTTGTTTGAGAGCACCAACTCTCTGGTTTCTCTAGCATCCACTAGAAGGAAGCACCAACTCCTTGGTTTCTCTAGCACCCACTAGAAGGAAGCACCAACTCCGTATTTGTTCCAGCACCAACTGGATGGAAGCACCAACTTCCAGTTATACAGGCTCCAACCTGTATAACAGAGAACACTTGTTCTCCTTTGCACCACCCGCCACCCTGGTTTCTTTGGTTGCACCAGATGGAAGCTACAACTTCCTGTGTTCAAGCTTCCACTTGAACCTCTGAGGACAACAGTCCTCCCGAGCACCTCCCAACCTCCCTAGAATATGTGTGAATAAATAAACAGTCAACTATGCAGATGAATCAATTCTTACCAATCTTTCTTTGTTCTGTAAATCTGGTCTTCTAC
>ML800562.1:243726-256360 GCA_009831015.1 Picea engelmannii
TCAAAGCTCTAGTAGAGACACAAACTGGGAAGAAAATCAAGATCCCCCGTACAGACAATGGGGGGGAGTATATCAACAAATATCTTCAAAATCTTTGGCGTGAAGCTAGTATCCAGTTGCAGCACACAGTTCCATACACTCCACAACAAAATGGAGTTGTTGAAAGGAAGAACAGGTTTCTCAAGGAGATGACCAGTTGCATGTTGCATGCAAGATCACTTCCTTCCAAGATTTGGGCCGAGGCACTTAACTGTGCTGCTTACATACAAAACAGAGCACCTCACAGATCTGTTGAGGATAGGACACCTCTTGAGGCTTGGACAACTGACAAACCAGATGTCACACACTTCCGCATCTTTGGATCTAGAGCATGGGCCCATAATCCTTTTGAAAAGAGGAAAGCCTTAGATCCACAGAGCACACCTTGCATCTTTGTGGGATATCCAGATGATGTGAAGGGGTACAGATTGATTGATCCCTCTACAGAACGGCTCATCATTGAGCGCAGTGTTCAGTTTGAGGAGTGTCCTTTGCATGCACCTCTAGTGCAACATGCAGAGACTCTTGTGCTTCCATCAGTTCCAAACATCAGAGATGGTGATTCCACACACTCAGATGCTACATATTCATACACAGATTCTGAGGATTCTGTACATTCAGATGAGCAGGTAGTACAATCAAATCAGGAGCCAGTGTCAGAGCTTCAGCAAATGCCCAAGTGGGCACAGTCCACACTTCAGGCAACAGGCAACCTTGCAGGGGATCCATTGGATTCGAGGAGGATTCGATCTCAACATGTGGATCCTTCTCATGTACTTTCATCTTCTGAACCAACGATGCCCATGCATTGCTATATGGTTCAATCTTCTGATCCACATACCTATAGTGAGGCTGTTGGCAATCCACTATGGGAAGCATCCATGCAGGAGGAGCATGACTCTCTCCTAGAGAATTAGACTTGGGATCTGGTCCACTTCCATTAGGGAGGAAACTTGTCAGATACAAATGGGTCTATAGGACAAAGAGAGCAACAAATGGTTAGGTAAGCAGGTACAAGGCCAGATTAGTCGCAAAAGGATTTCAGCAGATTCATGGGATAAATTATGATGAGACCTTTGCTCCTGTAGCAAAGATGGACTCCATTCGCTTGGCTCTAGCCATTGCAGCAGCCAAAGGATGGGAAGTTCACCAGATGGATGTGAAGAATGCTTTTATTCATGGTGACCTTTCAGAGGAGATCTACATGGAGCAACCGTAGGGGTTCATTCAAAACTCATATTTAGTATGAAGACTGAAGAAGTCTCTCTATGGCCTCAAGCAGGCACCTAGAGCATGGTATGCAAAGATGGATTCTTACTTGCTTTCACATGACTTTGTTAGATGTAAATCTGATTCCAATGTTTACATGCTGAGGACTACTAACTCTGTGATGATTTTAGTACTCTATGTTGATGATCTTTTGATCACTGGTAGCTCTGCTTCAGCCATTTCTTTGGTCAAAGATATTTTGCATGACAGGTTCTCTATGACGGACATGGGTCCACTACACTTCTTTCTTGGTCTAGAGATTAGTCAGGATGCTTCCGACATCAAACTTTCTCAGGCTAAGTATGTCAGGGATCTTTTGGATAGATTCCACATGACAGACTGTAAGTCTGCACCTACACCCTTCTTATTTGGGATCAGACTTGAGGATGGCAGGGATACACCATTAGTGGACAACACTTTGTATCGACAGTTGGTGGGGAGTCTTCTGTATCTCACCCGCACCCATCCAGATATCTCATATGCGGTAGGAGTAGTTTCCAGATACATGCAGGAACCCCATGATCTGCACTGGAAGGCTTCCAAGCACATCCTCAGATATGTTCAGGGCACCATGAGTTATGGGATTCACCATGCAACTGGTTGTGCATTAGATCTCATAGTCTTCACAGATTCAGATTGGGATGGTGATAGCACATATCGCAAGTCCACGTCCGAGTACACTCTCAGTTTGGGGTCAGGCCCAATTTGTTGGTCAAGTAAGAAGCAATCAACCATTGCTTTATCTTCCGCAGAGGCCGAGTACAGAGGAGTAGTCAACTGTGTCATTCAAACACTTTGGCTTCAACACTTCCTTACCGAGCTTGGTATCTAGTTTCACTGTCCGACTATCATATGGTGTGACAATCAAAGTACACTGAGATTTTGTAGAGATCCAGTTCAACGACAGTGAACCAAACACATTGAGGTCCACATGCATTTCATCAGAGATCTAGTACATGACATGATCATTGATTTGCAGTTATGTCCTTCCTCTGAACAGACTGTCGACATATTCACCAAGACCTTCACTGAGCAAAAGTTTCAGACTTTGCGGGGTCGTCTTGCAGTGAAGAACACAGTTGCCTAGCAGCTGCCTTTTCTTCTTTTGATGCATTGTCTTTTGAGGGGGGTTTTGTTCCCACACGGTTTTCCCTCTTTCCTCATTTTTATTAAATGTTCATTAGTTGCATTGTACATGAGTACCTAATATGGCCTAGTAGCCGGGACTCATTTTTTACTCCATAATGATGATCAGGGGGGGCGTTGGAGAAATTTCTATTTTTGACACACTAGTTCAGTGGGAGTTAACTGACTAGTTCTATTTTAGACTTTCTAATTTTAGACCATACTATTATGCATGAATTCCTTAGATAGGATGTCACCTATATGAGTGAATATCACTCACTCATTGACCAGATCATAATATACATTGATTCTCATTCTTCATATTGTATCTCTCGTCCTTTTCTTGATAAGCTTTGTTTGTGTATGCTTTAGCTAGGTCTCCTGTGCAGGTTTCCATGAAACGCTGACAAACACCTCTTCAAGGTAATCAAGCACAACTCTTACTTTACTTGTTGAAAGTTTTGTTCTCACATTTATAACCTTGTTTTATTTGACCAACCTTAACTTAATACGACTCCTAATAGTTTCTGAATGTTATCAAAACTGGTTGAATTGGCTTTGAACCACCTGGTTCGAACCTGTTTTGAGGGTTTCTACTTTGAACCAGAGATTCCAACTAGTTTGGATTGGTTCTGTCTTGAACTGGTCAAAACTGGTTGGTTTAGCCAATTTTGTATTGGTGCATCTCCATCGCCCCCAAAACCAAAAAAAAGTAGAAAACAAAAACCCTAGAACTACCCTAAAACCCTAATTTTGATCTATTAAATGATGTCCCCCTCTATCATTGATGGACTTATCTTGGATGACTTACAACTACTTCCACCGCCACAGGATACATACAATGATGTTTGATCTTCAAGGGCCATTGAACTAAGATGCTGATAATATCCATGCAGAGAATGTAGAGGATCTAGATTCAGATGATTATGTAGTTTGATTTGATTGTAGACTATAATATGATTATTTTTGTACTTTAGAGGCCATTTACATAAGATAAGATATAATTTTATTAATGTCCGACAAATAACTGCAAAAGTAGGTCAATGGGACTAAAACGTATGTGCATTAACAATAAATACAATGTGGGAGTGCGAAAGCAACTCCTCGAAAGCTACTAAAATCAGAAAATCTAAACATATGATTATGAACTATGCATCTAGCTTAAAGCTAATAAAACTAGTAAGAAAAACATAAAAGAATCAAAGATAGAGTAGGGTACACAAAAGGATGTAAAGAAGCTAGTAACAAGATGGAAGAAAAGGGCCTATGTGGGAAGTGGTATTGATTGAGAGGAGACGCTGTCATGGAGTGTCGAATCTGGCGGCTAATGCTGAAAGTGGAGATTGAGTCTCGCCCTCCAAGTCATCAAGGATTGTGAACTCGCTCATTAATGATTGTGAACTTGCTGATGCACTGGTGGATGATGGCCAACTGGTTGAGGCTAGGGGTGAGGGGGCCTTGCTTTATGATCCTCGGGGGAGAACATGGAGGAGGGAGGCCAACTCTCCTATCATCCAAGGCTGTGGAGAAGAAAGTACAGATGGAAGCCAAGTTTTGTTGGATGGGAGGGGGCACCTTGCTCTGAGGCCATTTAGAATTGAGCTATTTACTGGACTGGCAGTGTGCGACAACCCGTGCCTTGGATTGATAACTACGTAATGGTCTCGTGGGGATTGGTTGAGCTTTGAGGGGCAATCGACTAAAGAGTCAAGACCTCATCAATTTGGAGCTAGGAGGAGCGTTCGAGGCTCTATCCAGGGGTCATTGTGTTTTTTCCTGTCACTTGTTACCTAGATCTATTGGGGCAACCTAGGTCCATCGGTCTCTCTACCTGTCGGCATGTCGCTTGTTGCCCCAATTTGGTGGGACACCCTGGAAGTAAGATGTGATTTGCCTAAAAGTCACTGGTTGGGGCGAGGTATGGAGAACCTGCGATTTGTGTTCGAGTGCTTCTCTCATATAGAGAGCAAGGCATTGCTGATCAGGGTAGCAAAAAAAATTGGAAGAGAGCCCCCTAAGTCTCCGGAGTTTGAATAAGCAATGAAATCTCTCGTGTATCACATAGTAGGTGAAGCACCAGAAAATGGAATGCTCCTTTATCTTTGGCCCTTGTAGGTGACAAAGTTGGCATACCCTATCTGATCGGGGGATGTGGTAAACATTTAAAGCCTCAATGTTTATGTATTTTGGTTCAGATATGTATTACTCGGTGCTATTTTGTTGTATTCGTCCTTACATTCTATATACATGTGAAAAATTTGCATATTTTGTGTCTAATGGTTTGGATTTACATAAATCCAAGTCACTTATAATAACATTCTTTAATTTCAAGCCAAATACCCAGATGATGTGTATCCAAGTAGAAATACATGACAAAATATGACAAGGATGCTAAAAGGAAAAAAATGTAGCAAGAATAGTGAAGGAAAATGTTCCCTAAGGAGCTACCACAAACATTTTTATAACTCAAATATTAAAACCCAGGTATTTGCATATAGAAAACCAATAAGAAACACACATGTGAGATTTGTGTTGATTGATTTAAATTATTATTGTTGGTTGTTAACAACTTAACTATGATTAAGAAAAGGCTCAAGGAACCATAGTTCACTTATGATGAAGGCCAAACAACCAAAATTACAAGATAACATAAACACAACAATAAAATTAGGCCTTAGGAAGAAAGCCTTCAATTAGTAGTTATCATAACCAAACTAGTCGACCCAAAAAACTGGAACCAATAAAAAAACCAACACTTTTTGGCAAGGATTGTTCCGACTCCAGGGGACCTAATTGCATCTCAGCACAACATATCACCAACACTTTCACCAACACTTTCTGGAAAGAATTGTTCCGACTCCAAGGGACCTAATTGCATCTCAACACAACATATCATCCTAAGACTGATGGACAAACTGAAGTGGTCAACAAGTGTTTAGAAACCTATTTGAGGGGTTTTGCATCTGACAGACAAAATCAATGGGTTCAGTGGTTACCCGTCGCTAAATGTTGGTACAACACCTCTTACCATATCGCCACTCGCATGACTCCCTTTGAAGTAGTCTATGGACAAAAGCCACCCTCAGTTCTACCATACATGCCCGGTGTCTCCAAAGTTCAGTAGATGGATCAAACTCTTACAGTCCGCATGGCCATTCTCCATACTCTCAAAGAAAATCTGGTGATGGCTCAGAATCGCAAGAAATAAACAGATCAAGGCCATTCTTAACGTGAATTTGCTGAAAGAGACCAGGTGTTTCTTCGTGTGCAACCTTATAAGCAAACTTCACTCAAAGCCCAGCACTGTCAGAAACTCACCCCCAAATTTTATGGTCCTTATCGTATTCTCAAGAGAGTGGGGTCAGTGGCCTACCAGTTAGAGTTGCCCAGTCACTCTAAGCTCCATCTTGTTTTCATGTTTCCTGCTTAAAGAAAGTGCTTAGCACTAGGTGCCAGATTTAGACCAGTCTACTTGAGTTGGATGAAAAAGGTTCCATTTGGTTGCAACCACAAGCAATCTTGGACCAGTGTGAGCGTCGTTTCCGCCAGCGCATTATCAAGAAAGTTTTAGTTCAATGGAAGGACACACAACCAAAAGATGCCACCTGGGAACCGACTACCATCCTACCGCAATTTCCTCATCTCAAGCCTTGAGGACAATATTGTTTTTTAATGGGGAGGGCATGTTAGGGACCTAACCTCCCTAACCCCTCACGTAGGTAGAATAATATATTTTCCATGTAATAAAGGCCGATATTAATAAATAAGGCCTAGGAATAAGGATAATAAGTCAAATGTAAGAAGACCTAATAGAAGCTTCCGCTTCTAGAATGATCTTCCTCTAGATTGTTCTTTTGGGTAGATAGATTTAGTATAAATAGAAGTCGAGGGCATAAGAAATCTGTCTTGAGAATTATTGTAATAGAGCTCTGCTTTGCTGGAGGTTGCCCCCTCGAAGAGGCAAGTGAACATTGCTTCCGTTTCAATAAAGGTATCATTTTGATGTGCTAATTCTCTATATTTTGTTGTTTTGTTGGTAATTCCTGTGATATTCTTGTTTCTGTTCAATATAACATAACCATGTGCTTAACACTTTAGCAGTTCTACTTTTGAGGAGACAAAGTTCAGAGGTCTGCATCGTAGTTTTGATGGTATATTCAAAATCCTTGTGAGCCTAAGATTCGAGAGAGCTTCTTCCGAATTACATGCATGATACATCATATAGTAGCTCAGTTCAGAGGCTTGCATGTCCAATCTGAACACATATTCGGATTCCTTGCAGAAAACGGAGTCTGATGAGCCTAATTTCATTGACATGCAAACACCTATTTTTAGCAGTATGCCACATGGAAACCTTGCAAAGGTGACATTTGGAAGTTTTGTGATGTGACACCATGAATTGTGACACGTGGCAGCTTCCAATAGTGACAAGTGGCAAAACTAGGGCGTATGCTTGAATCACAGAGTGATGTGGCAAGTACTAGAGCTGATTGAGATCATGTCTGAGTCAATATGGCACATGCTTGAGTAAGGAGGTGTGTTGGCACATGGAGGAGTTTATGAGGTGAGTTAGTTGAGTCAACTGGAGCGCCCACCATCTTTCTCTCACTTCACTAGGAATGCCCACCTTTTCTCTCTCCATCCTGAGTCAAACTCAGACTATCTTCAGTTTACAGGGCGCATGCTTAAGTCAGGAGGTGGGTTGGCACATGGAGGAGTTTATGAGGTGATTTAGTTGAGTAAACTGGAGCACCCACCATCTTTCTCTCACCTCACTAGGAGCACCCACCTTTTCTTTCTCTTCATCCCAAGTCAAACTTAGAGTATCTTCAATTAACAGGGTGCATGCATGAGTTATGGGTTGAAGTGGCGCGTGGTGATCTTTACGAGGTAGATTGCTTGAGTTAACTGGGGCGCCTACCTTTTCTCTCTCCAACTCCACTCTTTCTCTCTCTCAATGTAATATCCCACTCAGATTTTTTTTAACCCTTTGCTAATATTTTGTGTAAATACTCCGTCAAACAATTTGATATTGTAGATATGCTAGTTGTATTGCTGATGTAAGAGTTTTCACAAACAGTTTGCAGCACTATGGAAATGAATGGGCATATGACAAATAATTAACAGTACTACAACAAAGATAGAATCAACACAAATATATAGAATGAAGCCAACTGCTCATTTATTTCTTAATTTTGGGCTGATATAAAACAAGTAGATAACTCACAGGTTGGTCTTCACATTACAACAACAACAACAGAAATAATTCCTGACCTCTTATTTGAGTATACAGAGTTGGCTGTAGATACATAGATGATACACCAATAGAATGAGAGTAATACAGGCATGTAGGTGTGATTATATGCAGCAGTGAAATCACCAGTAGAATGGCTCCACACTAACTCTGTTTCTGCTGCAACTAGGCGACCCTTATGAAGGAGAAATCTACCCCCTTATACAACAACCACAGTCTGACGACAAAGAAACGTCCCAACTCTAATAGTGCGCCCACCACACATAGAAGCGACCCTTATACTGAAGAAATTCGACCCCCACAATATGAACTCAGCCCTCAAGGGAAAACACGACTCAACACTTGAGAAAACACGTCTCAGTTGCAATGTATACACTCCAAACAACCTGTATTCAACCCCTCTATCCAGAGAACCGATCCAGTTCTCAGAGTGTGCCTCCACAAGTAGATTCACCTCTGTTTCTGGAAGAAATGCAGCCACCTATTTCAGAACTCGACCCTCTTGGAGAAAGCACCTCTACCCACATAGAATTCGACCATTCAAAGGGAAACTCGCCCTAGCATGAACCAAACAACCTCAACAACAAATAACACAGCCACAAACACTTATCTCAGCCCCCGAACAATAGATCTCAACCACAATAAAAAAGACTTTGTCCTGAATGAAGCACAATCAGAAGATCTCGATGATCTCCTTTCAATGACCAACTAGGGTGGATAGTCTCATCACCGAAACCAATCTCAGAACTCTCTCCTAGGGTTTTCGTCCCAAGAGTCCAAAGCCACAAGAGCTCTCTCAACTCAATTTTAGAAATTAGCTAGTGAATAATGAGAGATGGCACCCTGATTCCCCTTTTTATTCTTCTGTTGACCCTTTTGTGACCTTTTTACCTTTTAATAAGTTTAAGTGACTTTTCATTATCTCAATAGTCACTTAGGTGCCTTTTTAACTACTTAATGTAACCTTTTAAAAATAATTTAATTCCCGCTCCAATGACATCAAAATAATATTTAATTCCCTTTTCCCACTGGCTATATAGCCTATGGGAATCACTTAGGCTATTTCGTCAATCTCCCGGAGAACTCACTTGGAAAGGGACATTACAATCCTCCTTTACCGAGATTGCTTATCCTCAAGCAATTGCAAATTTGGATGCTGCAAGTTCTGGTCATTTTCCCATGTGGCATCCTCTACTGGTAGATCTTTCCATTTGACGAGGTATTCTCGGATCACCTTGTTCCGCAACCTTCTCTCTCGGACCTCCAATACATCCTCAGGAACCAACAATAGCTGTCCCTCCTCATCCAAGGGAGGCAACTCTGTCGAAGTAGTGACCTGTTGTCCCAATGCCCTTTTGAGGCATGAAACATGAAACGCATTGTGAATTTTGCTTTCCTCCAACAACTCTAGTTCATAAGCCACCTCACCAACCCTCTAGATCACCCTGTACAGCTCGTAAAAACGTGGCTTGAGCTTCTCTGCATCATTTTTCTTCAGTGAAGACTGTCTGTAAGGCTGTAGCCTCAAGAATACCAAGTCTCCCACTTCAAAAGTGCGCTCGACCTTGTGCTTGTCAGCATAAATCTTCTACTAGTTCTGAGCCATTTGTAGGTTGTCCTCGAGAGCCTTGAGAATGTCCTGGCTCTCCTTGATCCAATCCTTGGTTTTTGGACCTCTGTTATCCCCAAATACCAAGTCAACAAATGAAGGAGCATCATAACCATAAAATGCTCGGAACAGTGTCATATCGATGGACATATGATAAGTGCTGTTATAGCAGTGTTCCCCCAAATGTAACCACTTAACCCATGCCTTCTGCTGCCTGGACACATAGTTACTTAAGTACCCTTCTAGCCATTTGTTCACAATCTCTGTCTGTCCATCAATTTGAAGGTGTTAACTAGTGTTGGGAGCCAATTCTCTGCCAGCCAACCTGAATAGCTCTTGCCAAAATGCACTAAGAAATTTGTTGTCCTTGTCATTGACAGTTTACCTCGACAACCCATGGAGTCTGAATATCTCCCCGAAGAACAACTCCGCTACCTGTGTCGCCTTATATTCGGAAGATATGGCATAGAAATGTGCAAATTTGGTCAATCTATCGACCACCACATATATATAGTCTCTGCCTTGCACCCTCGGTAACCCTGTGATGAAATCCATAGATATGCTCTCCCACTTCTGATCTGGGATGGGCAATGGATGTAGTAATCTCGTAGGATGGGTCTACTCTGGCTTGTTCTGTTGACAAGTGATACACTCTCTTACATGCCTCAATACATCCTCTTTAAGGCCCTTCCAAGTGAACCTCTCCCTAATCCATCTGTAAGTTTTGAAGTATCCCGGATGCCCTGCCAATGGTGTATCATGCATGGCCTCCATAATTTTCTTCTTCAGAGTAGATTCTGGGACTAAGTATATGCGGTCTTTATAGTAGATGATGTCATCCACCACTTTATACCTGTCATCCTGCACATCGCGATCCATCAACTCACAAGCAAATTGATTTTTGGAATACTCCACAAAGAGATGAGATTTCCAATCAGCCAAAATCTCTACAAGTGAAAATATCTTTGGCTTCTTGGAGAGTGCATCCACAACTGCATTCTTCTTTCCTTTAACATACTTAATGTCGAAATCATATGCCTGTAGTTTGCTAACCCATTTCTGCTGCCTTTCATTTAGGTCCTTTTCAAGCTGTTGTGGTCTGTCTTAACCACAAATTTTACATCTACCAAGTACTGTCTAAACTTCGCCAAGGCATGCATGATGGCGAGCATTTCCTTGTCATAAATGGAGTAGAGTCTTTCTGTCTCTGTGAGCTTCCTGTTCTCATATGCTATCAGATGCCTCTGTTGCATCAAAACTGCTCCTATCCCCTCACTCGATTTATCACACTCAAGCACAAAAGGTTGGGTGAAATCAAGAAGTGCTAGAATTGGGCAAGTGCTCATCACGTCCTTCATCTTGTCAAATGTCCTATGAGCCTTCTTGATCCACCTAAAATCCCCTTTCTTTGTGAGGTCTGTGATTGGTGCAACCAACTATGAAAACCCCTTCACAAACTGCCTGTAGTAGTTGCAAATCTCGACGAAACCACACAAGTACGAAATATTTTTGGGCGGTGGCCATTCCAGTATAGCCTGTATCTTCTCCCTATGCACTTGTACTCCATGAGTAAATTGGAGAAGAAGCAAAGACAAAAAGAAGTCAACAATCAAGAGGAAATTGGAGAAAGACTTATGACGTTTTGTAGAAGACAACAAGACGGAAGCATGGACTATGTTAGAGAGAGAGAGTCAATTATATATTGCAGAAGACAATAAGGATGCAGATAGAAGCATGGACTATGTTAGATGGAGGGAGCCGATTATATGCACTCATACATGAAGCAAGGATTAGGAGGGAGCTAATCCTATGATCCATTGAAGATGATGAAGTATATATCCATGGTAGCAACCATGAAAGACAGTACGTGTCCAGTTCAACCTCAGAAGAAGTCTTCTTCGAAGAGAAGCCTTAAAGTATCCCTGGTTGTCCATCCAGATCTGTGACCTATGATGAAAGAAAGAAGTGGAATCTTTAGGGCATGGAATTTATAAGAAACTCCATGGACCCAAAAGCTAAAGAAAAAACATGAGGAAGAACATGAAGATTCCAAGAAAGAAGAGAAGCCTGAACAACCAGTCATTGTATTGAGAATCACAAGATTACCAGCCTAATATGAAAGCAATCAAGCAGAACTGAAAGTTGTGATGAAGAATAGTGTATGGAAGACTTATGAATGAAAGCATTGCAAGATCCAGAACTAGAGGTTCTCCCAGATGGAGGGAGAAGACTATGATTGCTCATTCTGATAAACCAGACATACCTCTACATGAGTGATTATATCATCCATGGGTTGGAGTGCTACATCAAGATGAATGCAAAGACTGTTCTCCAGAGCAATTGAACAAAGAACATATGAAGAGCAACTTCAAGACTTTGAGGCATACCAGAAAGAGACCCTTGTATGGAAGTAGATAACTTGGTGGAGAACCTCCAATGCACAATAGAAGCGTGGTGAAGATTCTCTATAACAAAGATATTGCATCAAGATGATTACTCAGTAGATCAGATCTCATGATGACAGAAGAAGTGCCAAATGTATATGTTCCAGTTTTCCAACAATGATATACTCTATTGATGAGAGCTACATGAAGCCTTCAGAGAAAACCAGTGTTCCAGACTGAAGTACATTTGAAATCAAGCATTACATTATCCGTGATGAAGTCCAGAAAGGAGAAAGTGGTTCTCCAATACATATCTCCATAGATGAGCAGATAAACAAACATCTTGGTAAAGCTTCTATCCAAGATGAAAGAGTTTGCGTACTCAAGTTGGAGCTCGTGGAGACGACTTCCTATTGAAAAAGGAAGAGACGACTCCCAGGTTGGGAGGGAGCACTGATATGTTGGGAAAGTGGATTGAGATTTCTGACGGATAGCGATTTCACATTGTGGTTAACATGGGAAATGGTCCAGATTGTTGATGTATCATAAACAACGACTTTCCATTGTGGTTAGCATGGGGAGTGGTCTAGGGCAGTCTCTCTTCTTGAGGCTTACTCAAGAAGACTAGCCCGCCTCGCCGGACATCAATTTCTCATTGTGGTTAACTTGAGGAATGGTCCGTTTTGGAGGTTGATATAGGACATTCTTTTCCTCTTGTGGTTAACAAGGGAAATGGTCCGGACAATCATTCCTTAGGGTTTATACATTCTCTCCAGGGTGCACTTTGATTAGTGTAGGAGGAATGGCCCAAGGTGGGGAATGGTCCAGGCTCAACAATTAGGGACAAGCATTCCTTAGGGTTTATACATTCTCTCCAGGGTGCACTTTGATTAGTGTAGGAAGAATGGCCCAGGGTGGGGAATGGTCCAGGTTCAGAAGACAAGACAATTATTC
>ML800563.1:12086-29648 GCA_009831015.1 Picea engelmannii
TTTTTATTTTTATTAATTTAGTACCTTTTGAAATTACCAAAAGTTAAAATAAAATATTTTCTTCTTGACATTTTATATCCACTTATTTTAATTAAATTCTTACTCCATTTTACCCCCAAAAATTTATGAAGCACAAAACTATTACTTTAGTTGTTTTTAGTTTAGTTTTATTATTTTATTTTTATATGGTATATTTTCTTATGGGTAGACAAAATTTTACCCCTAGAGAAATTTTAGACTTAGAACTTAGATTTTGAACTGGGCAATATTTAATTAGGGAAGTTGTTTTAAAATTTCTTAAAGTGTTGTCTGTCTTAGGGCCATCTAGGTTCCTCCCTCTATCATCATCAACGTGACGTGCCCTTCAGGATGCACTATGTGCTCCAAGGGTGCCACTCACCTCTTTTGTTTCCTTTTTACGACGTGCTCTTCAGGATGCACCACATGCTCCAAGGGTGCCACTTGCCTCTTCACTGATTGGTAGACATCAATAACCCCTCGAGTCAACACTCCGCTAGGTGAACTTGTGGGAGACAAAGGGCTTCTAAGGAATAAGGCCTCTGCCTTATTGCGTGCCCCTTAGAATCATCGCGAGTGACTGTCACTGTCTGCCCTCACGGCATCATGGGTCCTCTCTAACTAGGTAATTGTTAACCTATAGTTCGAGCCATGGCGAGAGTGCTAGTAGGTTGTGGCAGGGCTGTTGTCCACACCTCTCCCTCAACTTCTCTAGTAGTCATGTGTGGCCACTTTACTCCATATGTGAGTCTGGTCAACAAGCTATCGTCAGCCTGCATCATCAACAATCATGTCAGACATGTCCACATCATATCATCTAATAAAATGTGCTAACATCATAGTAAAACAATCGAACCCCAATAGCACACTCCCTGACTCAGTCTGGAGTCCAAGGGTTCTGTTGATGCCTCTACATCCTCAAGGTCCAAAACCCTGCACACTCAGTAGAACCGAGTCAATAGCACATGTCTATGTCAATGTACTAAAACATCATGTCATCTATCATAACGCATCATAATCAAAGACAAATGTTTTAATATCATAATAATCCAGATCACTTGTGAGCAAGTGTCCTCAAAGAATAAGTTCACTCAGTGCACCAGAGTGGGATGTTGCAAACACAAATTGGTCGATCATAATATTTATGTAGTTATTAAAAATACATACTTTAAGACATGCATACCTTAATAACAAATTCATACAAATTAGTTTTTTCCATAATCCATCCTACTATTTTGAACTGGTTTGGTTATAATGGTTATATGTAGTTCCTCTTTTGTGACATGTGTTGTGTGGACGTGTGTGAAATGATGTTTATGGTAGATGCCTTTAAAAATAAAAAAACTTTGAGGCACCTTTCCCATGAGCTAAATTTGTTTTTAGACAACTCAATTTTGCGCTTGGGACATCTCAACTTTTTTTTAATATCTTTTAATTATTTCCTTATTTTTTCCCATAATTCATCCTACTAATTTGACAAAAAATGATTTGATCATAATAATTATGTACTTCCTCTTTTGTGGATATTTTTGTATGAGATGGGTGAAGTCAGAATAGAAAACACCTATTTGGTAGCATGGTGGAATTGTATTTTACTTATTTTCTTATTTCTTCACATAATCCATCCCACTAGTTTGACACAAATTGGTTTATCATAATAGTTATGTAGTTATTAAAAATACATATTTTAACAGATACATACATTGATAATAAATTGATAAAAATTTGATTTTCCCATAATCCATCGTAAGATTTTGATACAAATTGGTTTGGTCGTAGATGCCTTTAAAACAAAAAAAACATTGGGGCACGTTGCTCACTAGCTAAATTTTTTTTAGACAACTCAATTTTGTACTTGGGAGAACTCAATTTTTTTTAATAGCTTATAATTATTTTCTTATTTTATCTCATAATCCATCCTACTAATTTAACATAATTTGGTTTGATCATAATTATTATATAATTCCTTTTTTTTTGGAGCTTGTTGTATGAGATGGGTGAAATCACAATAGAACACACCTATTTTGTAGCATTATGGAATAGTATTTTACTTATTTTTCCCATAATGTAGATTCCATCCCACCCACGAGTTTGACACAAATTGGTTAATCATAATAGTTATGTAGTTATTAAAGAATGAATGTGATATTTGTTTATTGGTTTTGTATTAAAGGTTAATTATTTTATTAATTTTATTCCTAAGTTTTTGTTTGTAGCCTATATTAAATTTTTAGAAATATTTGATATATCGCTTATTAAATGTTGATTGCAATAGAAAATAAATTAAAAATGCTCTAATACATATAAAATAAAGCAAAGGAAATAGATAAAAATGTTTAACATAAGTTAAAATATCATGAATGCATCTACTAACATAACAATATAATTTTCCCTTGAGGGATATATCAATAATATATCAATAGGTTCTCTTCCCCCTCAAGCTATACAATCCAAAAGATCTGTACCTTCTCTCTACTACACTCCCTGAAGTTGTACCCCCTTCTCAACACCTTTTTATCTAGCTCGTCAAACCGTTTTCTCATGATCGATTCCATGTTTTCTTCCTCTCTCTTAACTCATTCTCGTTGATGTAACTAGAATCATATTGATGCTTGTATTTAATCTGGTTTCTTTAATTCTATTAGCTATAATAATGTTTTAACTAGGATTATCTCTTAAAGAGTGATGTTTTTTTCTCTTAAACAATTAGTGGTTTATGTACTACACCCTGGTGTGGAATTTGATGTCCCACAGAAGGTTTTTTTCATTTTAAGATGTATTTGACAGGTAGATACCAAATCTACATGGCATCATTTACCAAATTTGATGTTTCCCTACTCCCACTTTTCTTAATAACCTAAGAAAACTACAGAATTGAAAAAGGTTCGTTCTAAGCCTAAATGAAACACTAAACCAAATTTGATGTTGCGCTACTTTTCTCTTCTTACACTACACTAATTTACTCAAAGGTTAGATGTAAAATTTGAGTTGATGCTTCTATCTCCCAGCTAAAAGGGATACTAGTATTTCTTCTTTTGAAGTTCCAGAAGAAATCTCTATATAACAACTAAAAAAATGACACTCATGAGTCTGAGAAAAACATAAAATGACCACCATAAAAAATAAATGACCATCATTAAATTTTCCAGAAGCAACCTCTATATAAAAACTAAAAAAAATGGCACTCATGAGTCTGCCAAAAACATAAAATGACTAGCATAAAACATAAAAAAACAAATGACCATCATTAAATTTTCACTTGAAAGTTATAATAAATTTGAAATTTGAGCCTTGGACATACCTATTTTGTAGCGTAGTTGAACTACCTTTAGAACTAAAAAATTTCTTTGGCATTGTTTTTTTCTCCTCTTTTATAAATGGGTAAATTGAGGGACTTTTCCCAAGAGGTAAATTTGTTCTTCGAGAAAAATAAAATTTGTTTTACTTATCTTTATCATTTTTTCCCCATAATCACTCCTACGAATTTGGCACAAATTGGTTTCATCATAATGGTTATGTCGTTCCTCTTTTCTGGCATGTATTGTGTGGGTCTGTGTGAAATCATATTTATTGTAGTGTCTTGGAAATGATTTTAGAGTTAAAAATAAATTCTTTGACATTGTTTTTTCTCTCCTCCTTTGAAGATGGGTAAATTAAGACACATTGTCCATGAGAAAAAATTGTGATTTTCAAAATTCAATTTGTTTTTAATATTGTTTAACTGTTTCCTTATTTTTTCTCATAATTAGTCTTAGGATTTTGATACAAATTGGTTTGATCATAATGGTTATATGTAGTTCCTCTTTTGTGGCATGTGTTGTGTGGGTGTGTGTGAAATCATATTTATTGTAGTGTCTTGTAAATGCATTTAGAGATAAAAAGAAATTATTTGGCATTATTTTTTTCTCATCCTTTAAAAATGGGTAAATTAAGGGACTTTGGTTATGTCGTTCCTCTTTTGTGGAATGTATTCTATGGGCATGTGTGAAATCATATTTATTGCAGTGTCTTAGAAATTCTTTTAGAGCTAAAAATAATTTCTTTGACATTGTTTTTATCCTCCTCCTTTAAAGATGGGTAAATTGTTAAATTTGTTTCTAGACAAGTCAATTTTGTACTTGGGACAAGTTAGCTTTTTTTTAAATATTTTAATTATTTCCTTATTTTTTGACATAATCCATCCTACTAATTTAATACAAATTTGTTTGATTATAATAATTATGTAGTTCCTCTTTTGTGAAGCTTGTTGTATAAGATGGGTGAAATCACAATAGAACACATGTATCAATTCCAAGGAATCACACCAAGCTCTTATGAGATCATCAATTCCCATTGAATGGAAAATCTTCTCAAAAAGGTCACTTGGGTATTATTTCCCAAATACATTCCATTCAAGCAGTTGAGATAACCTTCATGCCTATTGACCTCCAGTCTATCATATCCAAATGCCAAGTTGTTTTTTCCACTCCCCGAGGAATTCCTCCTTCCCATAGTGTTCATGATCATTCCATTCATCTTGTCCCTAATAGTGATCTATATGGATATTGGTGGCCACCCATCTTTTCCAACTGGCTCAAAACAGTTCTCTAACATTTTTGGCAATTTACTATTTTTAGCAATTTTTGCTTCCGGGGCCTTTTTGAGGGCCTAAATGAAGGTTTTTCAGTATATATCTCCTCAATAATAGATAAATGCATCATTGATCCCCCAAGATGAATATCCTCAATGATACCTTTCCAACAGGCTATCACATGCCTAAAACGGAGATCATATGCAAAAGTTACGACCCCGGGAAGTTGATGTACTAGCTTACCCAAATAGGGCCCACATGACTTTTGGCGCTTCATCTCCTAGGGTTAGGTTTTTGGATGTCTAGGATTTTTGGAATTCTTTCTTATTGTAGAAAGGCCTTCAGAGCCTCATTGTAACCTGTTTCTTGTGAATGGGTGATGTCGTCACATCTCTTCTCAGAGATAAGCTGCCACCATTCCAGCAAGCTTGTTTCCGCTACATTTTACAGTTTCAGCTTATTTTGTTATTGAATAGAAAACTAGTTTTGTTGTATCTCTGTTATTTTGTGTTAAGAACCTATTAATAATATGTATTCATTTCGTTCTTCTCATAAAATTTGGATCCATGGTATCAGAGAGGTCTGCTCCTTGTCGTCTTAATGCATGTCCCCAACAAGGTCAGAGTACAAAGAGTTGGGTCTCGAGCTTGTTTCCCTTGAGGAAAGAAGCTCTCGCATGCCTAAGTGACCTACCATGGTAGGAGAAAAGAAATATGATGGTACAGAAGATCCTTTGAAACTGTTCATTGAGAAATCCCTCATGCAACAGAGGAATAAGATGATGGATAGTTTCGGGCAAATCCTTCGATGACTACCAACAGGCGACGCATCTTCTTTGAACGGAGGCGTCACCCCCTTCAAGGTACAAATAAACTTTGATATTCCTATATTTGAAGGTTAGATAGTCATAGATGTTGTAGACAAGTGGTTGAATCTACTAGAAGGGTATTTTTCTGTCCATAAATTTTTGAATAGAGAAAAGATTACTTTTTTGCTCCTCAAAGTCGTTCCCCATATCAAAGATTGGTGGGAAACTTTCTGTGAGTAAAAGGAAATAGAGGAAACCTCATTACTTTCAGTCACGACCACCTGGGAATCCTTCAAGGATGCTATTAAGGAACAATACTACCCTGTCGGAAGTTATGACGACCTGTATACCAAATGGACCACACTGCGGCAAGAAAGAGACCAAGCAATGCTAGATTTCACAAATATCTTCCATACCTTGCGCACCAAGTTGGGTTTCAAATATTCAGAGCGACATCTGGTGCTCAAGTATCGCAGTTCTCTACATAGTTACATCTAGACCGAAATGGAATTTTCGGACATCTCATCCTACCGATATGATGTCAAAATTGAGCAAAAGCTCAAACAAAAGACACGAAAATTTGGGCCTAGGAACCCCTCACAAAAAAATCCAGGAAAGGGAGGCCCCAACCCACTGAACAAAGGACAGAACAAAGATGGACAGTATCAAGACAACCAGTACAAGCCGCAAGGAAGGAAGGACACCAGAAAGAAAAAGAAAGATATCAGGAAGTGGTGCAACTTCCATAAGAGCCCTTAGCATAACACTGCATACTGTCGCTCAAAGCAGTCGTTGGTGGCCGAAGTGAAATCCTTTGAATCAGATATAGATTCTGACTTCGAGACAGAACCAAAAAGAGAAAGATGGATCATTGGCACGGAACCCAATGCCACCATTGCTACTACCAAGCTCCGGCCTGGTGAACCAGACGAGCCAGAAGAAGGAGAGCACCTCTTCCATTCACAAATGTGGGTAAAAGGCACCTCACTGCACTTCATCGTTGATAGAGGTAGCCAGAAGAACATCATCTCAGCAGAGGTCATCAAGTGGATGGCCCTGCTAACAATGCCACACCCACAACCCTACACCATTGGATGTCTCCACCAATGAAGCGATCTCTGCATCAACAAACAGTGTCGACTGTCGTATGGCATCAAGCCCTTCAAAGATGAGGTATTTTTTGATGTTTCTCCTCTTGAAGTTTGTGATGTTCTTTTGGGCCAACCTTATTTATGGAAATGTCATGTTGTATATGAGTCTAGGCCTCATAGTGTTATTATTACTTTGAACAAGAAATTGTACAGGATACCCAAGGCAGTCCCACCTAGTGCTATTTCCTTGATCTCTGCTAAGAAATGCAGGAAGGTCATCTCTCAGAAGAGGAAGTTTGTTTTCTTCGTGATTCACTCTCAGAATAAGTGAAATACCACAACCACATCCACGGTCTCTGCGGCCGATCTCTCCACATAGCAGAAGAAGGTAGATAAGGACGTGGAAGAATACTCAAATATCTTCTCCTTACCTACAGGGGTACCTCTACACTGCCAGGTCAAGCACCCCATCGATCTAACCCCCGGCACACTACTGCCCAATGGGCCATTCTATCATCGCTCTTTGTTAGAGAAAGAGGAGATCAAGTGACAAATACAAGAACTTATCCACAAGGGGAACATCTGCCCAAAGTCATCACCTTGCGGGAGCCCAATCGTGCTAGTATAGAAGAAAGATGGAACCTGGAAACTCTGTATTGATTACCGAGCTCTGAATAAAATCACTGTTAGAAACTGATACCCGATTCCCTGAATTGATGACCTCTTTGATCAACTCATGGGGGCCAAATACTTCAGTAATATTGATCTAAAGTTTGGCTACCACCAGGTCCCAATAGAATAGACAGATGTATGGAAGACCACCTTCTAGTCAAAGGAAGGAATTTTTGAATGGTTGGTCATGCCCTTTGGTTTGAAAAATGCTCCAACCACTTTCATGAGGATGATGGATAATATCCTGCACCATTCACCAATACATTTTTAGTGGTGTATCTGGATGACATTCTAATTTACAGCAAGACTTGGGCCGAACACTTGTAGCATATTCGGCAAGTTCTGTACACCCTGCGGAAGCACAAGCGATATGCAAACCTAGAAAAATGCTCCTTCGGCATGGACAGGGTCCATTACTTGGGCTACATCATTGATCAGCATGGTGTACATGTGGATCCATCCACGATCCAAGTCATTCGTAACTAGCCAACCCCAGCAACACTCACTGAGCTTCAGAGCTTCTTGGGACTTGCTAATTTGTACCACACATTCATGTTGGGTTTCTCCCATATTGCATGGGCCATCAGCCAAATAAATAGGGGTGGTGGTTAGGAAATATTTGCATGGGGTTAGTCCCAACAACAAGCATTCGATGATTTTAAGCAACGCTTGTTCTCAACCCCAATACTTTCACTGCCAAACCTACAACATCCCTTTGAAATTGAGACATATGCTTCAGAATATGTTGTGGGCATCATTCTCACTCAGCACAACCACCCCATGGCCTATCATAATGAGACATTGTCAGATACTGTCTGTAAGTACCCTACTTAAGACAAAGAAATGTACTCCATTATGCAAGCATGCCGCCAGTGGAGACATTACATTCTTGGGAAGGAGACAATCATCCACACTGATCATAAGCCACTACAGTTCATGCAGACACAGGGAAAACTGCAGAATGACCGCCATCAAAAGTGGTCCACATACTTGCAGCAATTCTACCTCAACATCAAGTATAAAACAGGAAGCACCAATCACGTCATTGATTGCCTCAGCAGACCCCTGATTGCAGCACTCACCACGGTTCTAGACTCTTGCAGCCATGAGACATATGGGTGGCCCCAACTCTATGAGACAGACCCTGACTTCGCCACCACCTACCAAATATTGGATGCAAATGTAGTTGTCGATAATTTCCATCTTCAGGATGGGTTGTTGTGTCGTCTGGGCCCTATCTGTGTTCCATCAAGTGAGCGAGTGAAGATGATCTAGGAAGCCTACTACAGTCGGGTGGCAGGACACTTCGGCGTTGAAAAGACAGTGGCGATGCTACAAAAACATTTCTAATGGCCGAAACTTTGACAGGAGGTCGACAAGTATTACAGGTCCTGCACTGCCTGCGTTATTGCCAAACCATCCACTAAGAAATAGGGCCTATACACCCCTCTTCCTACTCCTAACAATCCATGGGAATCCATCTCAATGGACGACATGTCGGGCCTCCCATCCACCAAGTGGGGAAATGACTATGTTTTTGTGGTTGTTGATCGCATTTTTAAGATGGCGATTCTACTTGACTGTAAGAAGAGCATCACAGCAAAGGCCACTACCAAGCTCTCCTTTGAATGAGTTTGGGTACATTTTGGAATCCCACAAAGCATTGTCTCATATCGAGATAGTCGATTTCTCAACACATTGTGGTCAAGCCTCTAGTCATTGATGGACACCAAGCTCACCAAATCCACATCCTTCCACCCCCAGGTAGATGGCCAAACTGAGGTTGTAAATTGAATGATTGTGCATATCCTTCGCATGTATAATTCAAAGAACCATCGCACATGGGATGAGAGCCTTCCCTATGTCCATTATATCTACAACTGCACCTTGCATAACTCAACCGACCACAGCCCCTTCCAAGTGTGGTTGGGATTCCAACCATTGGGTCCCATAGATGTTGCACTTCCCCTTGCGGTCACCTCGATCGACTCATCTTTTTCTCCAACTGAAGCTGAAAAAGCCACCCAGTTCATTGAATGGATCCAACACATCCGTCAACAGGTTTAGGATATCCTACAAAAGTCCAATGACAAGTACAAACAACGCCATGGTCAACATTGGGTGCCACATAAGTTTCAGGTGGGCGACAAAGTTTGGTTGCACTTGCAGAAAGAAGGCCTTACAGGACCCCATTGGAAGCTTCTCCCACTCTGTTATGGATCATATACTGTCACCAAGGTTGTGGGGGATAATGATTTTGAGCTCAACATTCCTCCTTTCTTTGGCCTGCACCCAGTGTTCAACGTGGATCTCCTTCGCCCTTATTTCCCACCATTATTGGACACCTCAGAAGTAGCAGAATAGCTGACACCAATAGATCTCAGCTCCAACTGCCTACAACAAACATCCAATGATCATATTGTTGATAGACAGATCAAGGGCACTCAACAAAAAAGGATCCAACTTTATCGAGTCGTCAATGCAGGGCACCTCCTGCACCAAGGCAAGTGTCTAACCCAAGGCCAAATTCAACAGAAATTTCCTCATCTAATGGGGGACATTAATGTAATGGATACCATTTCTTCCTAAGGAGGGAGGATTTATCCACATGACTTTTGGCGCTTCATCTCCTAGGGTTAGGTTTTTGGATGTCTAGGGTTTTTGGCATTCTTGCTTATTGCAAAAAGGCCTTAAGATCCTCATTGTAACCTGGTTCTTGCAAATGCACGTTTTCGTCACATCTCTTCTCAGAGATAAGCCGCCACCATTCCAGGAAGCTTGTTTCTGCTGCATTTTATAGTTTCAGCTTATTTCGTTATTGAATAGAAAACTAGTTTTACTGTATCTCTGTTATTTTTTCTTAAGAACCTGTTAATAATCTGTATTCATTTCATTCTACTCATAAAATCAGGATCAATGGTATCAGAGTGGTCTGCTCCTTGTCGTCTTAATGCATGTCCCCAACTAGGTCGGTGTACAAAGAGTTGGGTCTCAAGCTTGTTTCTCTTGAGGACAGAAGCTCTTGCATGCCCAAGCGACCTCCCATGGCAGGATAAAAGAGATATGATGGGATAGGAGATCCTTTCAAACTATTGATTGAGGAAGCCATCACACAACAGGGGAATGAGATGATGAATAGTTTCACGCAAATCCTTCGGCGACTACCAACAGGTGATGCATCTTCTTCGAACGGAGGCATCGCCCCCTTCAAGGTACAAATAAACTTTGATATTCCTATATTTGAAGTTCAGATAGACACATATGTCGTAGACAAGTGTTTGAATCTAATAGAAGGGTATTTTTCTGTTCATAAATTTTCGAATAGAGAAAAGATTACTTTTGCGCTCCTCAAAGGCATTCGCCATGTCAAAGATTTGTGGGAAACTTTCTGTGAGCAAAAGGAAACAGAGGAAACCTCATTATTTTCAGTCACGGTCACCTGGGAATCCTTTAGGGATGCTATTAAGGAACAATACTACCCTTTCGGAAGTTATGACGACCTGTATACGAAATGGACCACACTGCGGCAAGAAAGAAACCAAGCAGTCCCAGATTTCACAAATATCTTCCATACCTTGCGTACCAAGTTAGGTATCAAATATTTGGAGCACCATATGGTGCTCAAGTATCACGGTGCTCTGCATAGGTACATCTAGACCGAAATGGAATTTTTGGACATCCCATCCTTGCGTGCGGCTTACCGATATGCCATCAAAATCGAGCAGAAGCTCAAACAAAAGACGCGACAATTTGGGCATGGGAACACCTCACAACAAAATCCAGGAAAGGGTGGCCCCAACCCACTGAAAAAATGACAGAGCAAAGATGGACAGTATCAATAGAACTAGTACAAGCCGTAAGCAAATAAGGACACCGGAAAGACAAAGAAAGATACCGGGAAGTGGTGCGACTTCCATAAGAGCCCTTGGCATAACACTGTTGACTGCCGCTCAAAGCAGTCGTTGGTGGCCGAAGTGAAAGCCTATGAATCAAATGCAGATTCTGAATCTGAGACGGAACCAGAAAGGGGAAGATGGATCATTGACATGGAACCCAATTCCACCATTGCTAGCACCAAGCTCCATCTTGGTGAACCAGATGAGCCAGAAGAAGGAGAGTGACTCTTCCATTCACATATGTGGGTAAAAGGCACTGTGTTGCACTTCATCGTTGACAGTGGTAGCCAGAAAAACCTCATCTCAGCAGAGGTTGTCAAGCGGCTGGCCCTTCAAACAATGTCGCATCCACAACCCTACACCATTGGATGACTCTGCCAAGGAAGCGATCTTCGCGTTATCCAATAGTGTCGACTGTTGTACGACATCAAGCCCTTCAAAGATGAGGTATTGTGTGATGTTTCTCCTCTTGAAGTTTGTGATGTTCTTTTGGGAAAACCTTATTTATGGAAATGTCATGTTGTATATGAGTCTAGGCCTCATAGTTTTATTATTACTTTGAACAAGAAATTGGATAGGATACCCGAGGTAGTCCCACCTAGTGCTATTTCCTTGATCTCTGCTAAGAAATGCAGGAAGGTCATCTCTCAAACGGGGAAGTTTTTCTTCTTCTTGGTTTGCTCTCAGAATAAGTGAAAGATCACAGCCACATCTAGGGTCTCTGCGGCCGACATCTCCACATAGTAGAAGCAGGTATATAAGGTCATGGAAGAATACTCAGATATCTTCTCATTACCTACAGGGGTACCTCTACACTGCCAGGTCAAGCAACCCATCAATCTGACCCACGACGCACCGCTTCCCAATGGGCCAATCTATCATCGCTCTTTTCTAGAGAATGAGGAGATCAAGTGATAGATCCAAGAACTTCTCCACAAGAGGCATATCCACCCCAGTTCATCACCTTGTGGGAGCCCAATCATGCTGGTACATAAGAAAGATGGAACCTGGAAACTCTGTATTGATTACCGGGCTCTGAATAAAATCACTATCAGAAGCCAATATCTGATTCCCCGAATCGATGACCTCTTTGATCAACTCACGGGGGCCAAATAATTCAGTAAGATTGATCTGATTTCTGGATACCACCGGGTCCCGATAGAATAGACAGATGTATGGAAGACCAACTTCAAGTCAAAGGAAGGACTTTTTGAATGGTTGTTCATGCCCTTTGATTTGACAAATGTTCCAGCCACTTTCATGAGGATGATGGACGATATCCTGCGACCATTCACCAATACTTTTGTAGTGGTGTATCTGGATGACATTCTAATTTATAGTAAGACTTGGGCTGAACACTTGCAGCATATTCAGCAAGTTCATCACACCCTGCGAAAACACAAGCTATATGCAAACCTGGAAAAATGCTCCTTCGGCATGGATAGGGTCCATTACTTGGGATACATCATTGATCAGCATGGCGTACATGCGGATCTAACCAATATCCAAGTCATTCGTGACTGGCTAGCACCAACAACACTCACTGAGCTTTGGAGCTTTTTGGGACTTGCTAATTTCTACTGCAGGTTCATGCTGGTTTTCTCCCATATTGCATGGGCCCTCAGCCAAATACGCAGGGGTGGTGGTAAGGAAAAATTTGCGTGGTGTCAATCCCAACAACAAGTGTTCGATGATTTGAAGAAATGCTTGTGCTCAGCCCTAGTACTTTCACTACCAGACCTGTAGCATCCCTTTGAGATCGAGACAAATGCTTCAAACTATGCTATGGGCATCGTTCTCACTCAGCACTGCCACCCTGTGGCCTATCATAGTGAGACACTGTCAAATATTGTCCGTAAGTACCCTACTTCTAAAAAAGAAATGTACTCCATTGTGCAAGCATGCTGCCAGTGGAGACATTACATTCTTGGGAAGGAGAAAGTCATCAACACTAATCATAAGCCACTGTAGTTCATGCAAACAAAGGGAAAACCACAGAATGACCGCCATCAAAAGTGGTCCACATACTTGCAGCAATTCCACCTCAACATCAAGTATAAAACATGAAGCACCAATCGCATCATTGATTGCCTCAATAGACCGCCAGTTGCGACACTCACCATAGTGCTAGACTCTTGCGGCCATGAGATATATGGGTGCAAATGAAGTTGTCGATAATTTCCATCTTCGGGATGGGTTGTTGTGCCATCTGGGCCATATCTATGTTCCATCAAGTGAGTGAGAAAAGCTGATCTGGGAAGCCCACTACAGTCGGGTGGCAGGACACTTTGTCATCGAAAAGATAGTGCCAATGCTAGAAAAACATTTTTACTGGCCGAAACTTCGACAAGAGTTCGACAAGTATATCAGGTCCTACACTGCCTGCGCTATTGCCAAACTAGCCACTGAGAAATAGGGCATGTACACCCCTCTTCCTACTTCTGACAAGCCATGGGAATCCATCTCAATGGACTACATTTTGGGCCTCCCATCCACCAAGCGGGGAAATGACTGTGTTTTTGTGGTTGTTGATCGCTTTTCCAAGATGGCGATTCTGGTTGCCTACAAGAAGAGCATCACATCAGAGGCCACTGCCAAGATCTTATTTGAACAAGTATGGGTACATTTTGGAATCCCACAAACCATTGTCTCATATCGGGATAGTCGATTTCTTAGCACATTCTGGTTGAGCCTCTGGTCACTGTTGGACACCAAGCTCACCAAATCCACATCCTTCCACCCCCAGATAGATGGCCAAACCAAGGATGTAAATTGAATGATTATTCATATCCTTTGCATGTATAATTCAAAGAGCCCTCACACATGGTATGAGAGCCTTCCCTATGTCCATCATAGCTACTATCGCACCTTTCATAGCTCAACCGGCCACAGCCCCTTCCAAGTGGGGTTGGGATTCCAGCCATTGGGTCCCATAGATGTTATACTTCCCCTTGTAGTCACCTCGACTGATTCATCTTCTGCTCCAACTGAAGCTAAAAAAGCCACCTGGTTCATTGAACAGATCCAGCACATCCACCAACAGGTTTAGGATATCCTACAAAAGTCCAATGACAAGTAAAACAATGCCATGATCAACATTCAGTGCCGCATAAGTTTCAGGTGGGTGACAAAGTTTGGTTGTACTTGCAGAAAGAATGCCTTACAGGACCCCATCAAAAGATTCGCCCACTCTGTTATGGACCGTACACTGTCACCAAGGTTGTGGGGGATAATTCTTTTGAGCTCAACATTCCTCCTTTCCTTGGCCTGCACCCAGTGTTCAACATGGATCTCCTTCGCCCTTATTTCCCACCATTATTGGACACCTCAGAAGTAGTAGAAAAACTGACACCAACAGAGATTAACCTCGACTACATACAATAGGCATCCAATGATCAGATTGTGGACAGACAGATAAAGGGCACTCGACAACAAAGGATCCAACTTTATGGAGTTGTCAAAGCATTGCAGCTCCTGCACCAAGGCAAGTGGCTCACCCAGGGCTAAATTCAGCAAAATTGTCCTCATCTAATGTTGGACCTCAACGCAATGGATACCATTTCTTCCTAAGGAGTGAGGATTGATCCATATGGATATTGGTGGCCACCCACCTTTTCAACCTGGCTCAAAACAGTTTTTTGACATTTTTGGCAATTTACTATTTTTAGCAATTTTTACTTCTGGGGCCATTTTGAGGGCCTAAATGAAGTTTTTTAGGTATTTATATCCTCAATGATATACAAAGGCATCATTGATCCCCTAAAATGAATCTACTCGATGATACCTTTCAAACGGGCTATCACACGCCTAAAACGGAGATCGTATGCAAAAGTTACAACCCCGAGAAGTTGATGTACTAGCTTACGCAAACGGGGCCCACATGACTTTTGGTGCTTCATCTCCTAGGGTTAGGTTTTTGGATGTCTATGGTTTTTGGAATTCTTTCTTATTTTTAAAAGGCCTTTAGAGCCTCATTGTAACCTAGTTCCTGCAAATGCACATTTTCGTCACATCTGTTCTTAGAGATAAGCTGCCACCATTCCAGCAAGCTTGTTTTTGTTGCATTTTACAGTTTCAACTTATTTCGTTATTGAATAGAAAACTAGTTTTACTGTATCTATGTTATTTTGTGTTAAGCACCTGTTAATAATCTTTATTCATTTCATTTTGCTCATAAAATCTGGATCAAATAGTCTTCCTCCCATTGTTCTCTCTTATCGGCATCCCTTTTCCCAGAAGAATGAAATTGCTAAAATCATTCAAGAATTTCTTGAAGTGGGTTTTACCTGTCCTAGTAGCATCCCCTATTATTCTCTTGTAGTCATAGTACTCAAGAAAGAAGGTATTTGGGGCATGTTTCCATACTTTTGTGTTCTAAATAAACTCACAATCAAAGACAAGTTTCCCATTCTTGTCATTGGTCATATCTTAGATGAATTGATCAGTGTTCAGTACTTTATTAAAATTAATATATTTTTTGGATACCACTAGGTCCATATGAAAGAAGAATACATTCCCAATACTACCTTTAGAACTCATGAGGGTCGCTATGAGTTCTTGGTCATGCCCTTTGACCTATGTAATTCCCCTTCCACTTTCCAAAGTCTCATGAATCATGTATTCCTTCATTTTATATCTCATTTCATTTTACATCCCATCACTCCCATTTAGATCAAGTTCTCTATCTACTCTCTCAGCACCAATGTTTCCTTAAATAATCTAAATGTGTCTATGGAGCCTCATAATTGGAGTACCTCAGTCATATTGTTGGCCAAGATGGTGTAAGGGTGGATTCTAAAAAAATTGAATCTATGTAGGATTGGCCTCGACCTAAAACTCTTAAGAGATTGCGTATATTTCTAGGTTTAACAAGTTATTATCACAATTTTTTTAAGAATTATGCAAATATTGCAACACCTCTCTCTACTCCCCTAAAAAAGAATTCCTTCACTTGGACTCCAATAGAAAATCACTCCTTTCATGCCTTGAAAGAGGCTATGTGAAAGATGCTTGTCCTATAACTATGAGACTTCACGAATACTTTTGTATTGGAATGTGATGCTTCAGGAAAATCAATTGGGGCAGTCCTCATGCAAGATTCTCGACCATTGGCCTTCACTAGCAAACAACTTTCAAACAAACATTTTGGCCAATCAATATATGAAAAAAAAATGTTGGCTATTATGCATGTCATTAATCTATGGAATCCTTATATATAGGGGGAATTATTCTATATTAAAAATTATCACCAGAGCTTGATGTATTTTCTAGAAAAATGAATTTCCTCCCTGGAGCAATAAAAATGGGTAACCAAGATATTTGGCTATGATTATTGGATCATTTACAAGAAGGGAAAAGAAAATGTGGTCGTTGAATCTCTTTCTAAAAAATATGAAGAAGAAGGGCTCCTCTTTCGATCTCATTCATTTCACCATATTAGCTCCAAGTCACTCACCAAGAATGGTTGCATGACCCTAAAATATCTCACCTGATCCAACAATTTCAAGAACATCCTTCAATTTCTCCAGGTTACTCTTGGAACAATAATGAGCTTCTCTACAAAGGTCATTTATATTTAATAAAACAATCACAACTCAAATCCATGGTGTCATGTGAGCTTCATGCTTCACTCACTACTAGGCTTTTAGGGTTTACCAAAACCTATGAAAGGTTCCAACATTTTCTTTTCTTTTTGGATGATATGAAATAGGACCTCACCTTTGTGGCTGAATTTGATATTTTTCAATGCGACAAGGGAGAAATGGTCAAAGGACTACGAATACTCCAACCCCTTCAAATTCCACCTTCCATTTGGTGAGATATTTATATGGGTTTCATTGTGCGCCTGCCTAAATATAGAAATAAGTCATTCATCATGGTGGTGGTTGATCATGTTTCCAAATATGCTTATTTATGTGCTCTTCGACATCCCTTGACCTCATGCATAGTGGATCAAGTTTTCATGGATAACATCTTCAAAATTCATGACATGCCTCATTCTATTGTCTCTAACATGGATCTCACATGCATCAACAATTTTTGCAAAAATTTGTTCAAGCTATAGGGAACCCAATTGCATCTCAAAGTCGTTTATCATCCCAAGACTGATGACCAAACTGAAATTGTTAACAAGTGTTTGGAAAAATATTTGTAATGTTTTGCATATGACTGACAACATCAGTGGAATCAGTGGTTACCACTAGATGAATGGTGGTATAACACAACTTACCATACAACAAATCACCTGACTCCTTTTGAAGGAATATACAGAAAAAACTATCGTCAATTCTCTCATACATGGTAGGTGTCTCGAAGGTTCAAGAGGTTGAAAAAATTCATACTTTACGTGAGGAAATTATCCATACCCTCAAAGAAAATTTAGTGAGGCTCAAAATCACATGAAACATCAAGTCGGTCAAGGTCATTCTGAACATCAATTTGATGAACGGGACCATGTGTTTCTTTGTCTACAACCTTATAAGACTTCACTCAAATACAAATATTGTA
>ML800563.1:29698-50541 GCA_009831015.1 Picea engelmannii
AGTGAGGCTCAAAATCACATGAAACATCAAGTCGGTCAAGGTCATTCTGAACATCAATTTGATGAACGGGACCATGTGTTTCTTTGTCTACAACCTTATAAGACTTCACTCAAATACAAATATTGTAAGAATGTTGCTCCTAAATTTTATGGTCCTTATACAATTCTCAGGTGTGTAGGGCCAGTTGCCTACCGGTTAGCTCTGCCTAGTGATTCTAAGATCCATCCTATTTTTCATGTCTCATTCTTAAAGAAGGTGATTGTAACTAAGTGACAAATTCAAACCAGTTTCCCTAAGTTGGATGAATAAGGTTCCATTTGGATGCATCCCCAAGAAATATTGAACCAAAAAGTGTTTTCTTCGTCAGCGCATTATAAAGGAAGTGTTGGTGCAGTGGAAGGCTACAACTCCAAAAAATTCCACTTAAGATCTTGCCACCATTATGCAACAATTTCCTCGTCTCAAGCCTTACAAAACCCAATTTCATAATTTAATTACTCTTTAAAGTTTGTAGGCTTACAAAACCCATAATGATCTTGGTACTTTGATTCCAATTTGGTATAATACAAAAATAAATTTATTTAATGTACTTTTCAATGCCTCTAGACTTAGGAAAAACATAACAATCTTGGTACTTTACTTTGATTCCAACATGTTCAAATATAAAAAAGGAATTATGAGGAGTATTTAGTTTATTCACTTTAGTTCTATTAGAAGATGATAAGCCTCTTCATATCCATGTTGTGATGTCTTCTCTTTAAGACTGGCTATGTATATGTATATAAATAAAAATAAAAATATTAAAAATAAATATTGTTGATAGAAAAAACTAAATATCTTTTGTTTTAAAAATCTCAATTTCTAACATATTTAGATCACTATTATTCATAAATTTAATATAAATTTAAAATCATAAAATAAAAAATATTTAAAGTTCCAAAACCCTAATTTCTGACATAGTTAAACCACCATTACTCCTAAATTTAATATAAATTTAAAATCATAAAATAAAAAATATTTAAAATTCCAAAACTTCAATTTCTAGACCACTATTATTCATAAATTTAATATAATCTTAAAATCATAAAATAAAAAATATTTAAAATTCCAACTATTTTTTAAAATAATTATACAGTCTATATTCATATAACAAATTAGAATATTAAACAAATGAGTTGTGTAATTACTTTTTCTAGGCAATAATGGCTATTTCCTTATTTATTTATTATGGACTTAACTAAGTATTACAAATTTTTATTTATGAACTTATCTAACCATTAAGATTTTTTTATGTACTTCTTAGGTTACTAAACCTACTAAACTAGGAGGCGCGGAGACAAAAGAGCCAAACTTGACAAAAGCCCCTACTAGGTTGTTTAACTTCAATATAGTAGAGATGGATCAAACAATGACCCAAGAGCCAAACTTGACAAGAGCCCCTACTAGGTTGTTTAACTTGAATATTGTAGAGACGGGTCAAACAATTCAAATAAAAGAAAGAAATTTAATTCCTTTAACCAAATAAAAAGATAAAGTAATTAATGCTAATAATTTGTTAAATGGTTTATAATTTAAGTAATTAATGCTAATAATTTGTTAAATGATTTATAATTTAATTTTTTTTTAATGAATATGAATGATATTAATTTTTCTTTTAATCCATGATCATGAACTCTCTAGGAAGGCATGTCCAAGAACGCTTCACATCCTTATATTCAATGATAATAGTATTACATAAAGTTTTATCAAGATTAAGAATTACATAAAGTTTTATCAAGATTAAATTTAAAATATCTACCTTAAATCTAGTCTTAAGAGTTAAGTAATAAAATACCAAATGAGAATGAGAATTTTCAAGTTATTTGATATAACAAAGTAAAATAAAAGTATCAAGGGTGTCTAAATTCTTAAAATTTACATAATTGATCATTATAAGCAATAAAAAAATATTATTTTAGTTAATTGATGAATACCAAATTTATTTAAATAATAACATAAATTCAAATCCCTAGGTTTGCTTTGCCACCATAGACATATACATACCTTAGTCATATTTATTTCATTAATCTTTTTCTTTGTTAACCACAATCCAATGAAATTTATTATAACATAGAACATTGTGTATGCTTGTTGAATACCAAATTTATTTAAATAATGACACAAATTCAAATCCCTAGGTTTCCTTTGCCACCATAGACATATACATACCTTAGTAATATTTATTTCATTAATCCTTTTCATTGTTAACCACAATCCAATGAGATTTATTATAACATAGGACATTGTGTAGGCTTAATGCATGATGAGAATCCATAGATATATTTTAATAAATCATTAGTTATTTTATGTGTTGTTTTTCGTAATAAAATAAGAAATTATGATAATTAGAGAATGAGATTTATTATAACATAAAACATAGAATAGGCTTGATGAGAATCCGTAGATATATTTTAATAAATTATTAATTATATTTTTTGTGTTATTTTTCATAATAAAATAAGAAATTATCATAATTAGAGAATGGTATAAGAATAATATTCAAATTATGGAGTTAGGAATGAATGTGATATTTGTTTATTTGTTTTGCTAAATGTTCATTGTAAAGGAGATTTTTTTATTAAAAATAAATTAAAAATATTCTAAAAATATCAACATCGACTTGTCTAAAAAAAATTAAAACTTGATAAATTGAGTTGTCTAAAAAAAAATTAGCTAGTGAGCAACGTGCCCCAATGTTTTTTTTGTTTTAAAGGCATCTACGACCAAACCAATTTGTATCAAAATCTTATGATGGATTATGGGAAAATCAAATTTGTGTCAATTTATTATCGATGTATGGATCTGTTAAAATATGTATTTTTAATAACTGCATAACTATTATGATAAACCAATTTGTGTTAAACTAGTGGGATGGATTATGGGAAGAAATAAGAAAATAAGTAAAATACCATTCCACCATGCTACCAAATAGGTGTTTTCTATTCTGACTTCACCCATCTCATACAAAAATATCCACAAAAGAGGAAGTACATAATCATTATGATCAAATCATTTTTTGTCAAATTAGTAGGATGAATTATGGGAAAAAATAAGGAAATAATTAAAAGATATTAAAAAAAAGTTGAGATGTCCCAAGAACAAAATTGAGTTGTCTAAAAACAAATTTAGCTCATGGGAAAGTTGCCTCAAAGTTTTTTTATTTTTAAAGGCATCTACAATAAACATCATTTCACACATGTCCACACAACACATGTCACAAAAGAGGAACTACATATAACCATTATAACCAAACCAGTTCAAAATAGTAGGATAGATTATGGGAAAAACTAATTTGTATCAATTTGTTATCAATGTATGCATGTCTTAAAGTATGTATTTTTTATAACTACATAACTATTATGATCAACCAATTTGTGTTTGCAACATCCCACTATGGTGCACTGAGTGAACTTATTCTTTGAGGACACTTACTCACAAGTGATCTGGACTATTATGATATTAAAACATTTGTCTTTGATTATGATGTGTTATGATAGATGACATGATGTTTTACTGCATTGACATAGACATGTGCTATTGACTCGGTTCTACTGAGTGTGCAGGGTTTTGGACCTTGAGGATGTAGAGGCATCAACGAAACCCTTGGACTCCAGACCGAGTCAGGGAGTGTGCTATTGGGGTTCGATTGTTTTACTATGATGTTAACACATTTGATTAGATGATATGACGTGGACATGTCTGACATGATTTTTGATGATGCAGGCTGACGATAGCTTGTCTACCAGACTCACATATGGAGTAAAGTGGCCACACATGACTACCAGAGAAGTTGAGGGAGAGGTGTGGACAGCAGCCCTGCCACAACCTACTAGCACTCCCGCCATGGTTTGAACTATAGGTTAACAATTACCTAGTTCGAGAGGACCCATGATGCCGTGAGGGCAGACTGTGATAGTTGCTCGTGATGATTCTAAGGGGCACACAATAAGGCAGAGGCCTTATTCCTTAGAATCCCTTTGTCTCTCACAAGTTCACCTAGCAGAGTGTTGACTCGAGGGGTTATTGATGTCTACCAATCATTCAAGAGGCGAGTGGCACCCTTGGAGCATGTGGTGCATCCTGAAGAGAACATCGTAAAAAGGAAACAAAAGAGGTGAGTGGCATCCTTCGAGCACATAGTGGATCCTGAAGGGCACGTCACATTGATGATGATAGAGGGAGGAACCTAGATGGCCCTATGACAGACAACACTTTAAGAAATTTTAAAACAACTTCCCTAATTAAATGTCGCCCAGTTCGGAATGTAAGTTCTAAGTCTAAAACTTCTCTAGGGGTAAAATTTTGTCTACCCATAAGAAAATATACCATATAAAAATAAAATAATAAAATTAAACTAAAAACCACTAAAGTAATAGTTTTGTTCTTCATAAATTTTTGGGGGTAAAATGGAGTAAGAATTTAATTAAAATAAGTCGATATAAAATGTCAAGAAGAAAATATTTTATTTTAACTTTTGATAATTTCAAAAGGTACTAAATTAATAAAAGTAAAAAGAGGATAATTTGCACAACTATCTTTTCTAGCTCGAAAAAAAAAAGGAATGAAGGAAATGTAAAATATTAGTAATTTAGGGAAAGGAGGTAACCTAAAGAGGGAAAGAGGGGAACTCATGGTAAAAAGAAAGAAACCAACTTAGGAAAGAATCGGCATTTAAGAAACTTCTAATTTTGAATTGATTTAGCAAATTATTTTTAGGGAAAGCTTTTAAAACTTGTAAGGGAATCTAGGGACACCTAGGAGTAAATTTAGGAGTAACTCTAGGTAGGTGAGGGAAATGAGACAATAAATAAATTAAAAAATATTGCTCTGAATCTTTGATACTTGAGCACCGCGATACTTGAGCACCAGATGTTGCTTCGAATCTTTGATACTTTGATTCCAACATGTTCAAATATAAAAAAGGAGTTATGAGGAGTATTTAGTTTATTCACTTTAGTTCTATTAGAAGATGATAAGCCTCTTCATATCCACGTTGTGATGTCTTCTCTTTCAGACTAGCTATGTATATGTATACAAATAAAGATAAAAATATTAAAAATAAATATTGTTGATAAAAAACACTAAATATCTTTTGTTTTAAAAAATCTCAATCTCTAACATATTTAGACCACTATTATTCATAAATTTAATATAAATTTAAAATCATAAAGTAAAAAATATTTAAAATTCCAAAACCCCAATTTTTAACATAGTTAAACCACCATTACTCATAAATTTAATATAAATTTAAATTTCATAAAATAAAAAATAATTAAAATTTCAAAACTCAATTTAATATAAATTTAAAATCATAAAATAAAAAATATTTAAAATTCCAAAACTTCAATTTCTAGACCACTATTATTCATAAATTTAATATAAATTTAAGATTATAAAATAAAAAATATTTAAAATTCCAAAATCCCAATTCCTTAATTTCTTACATATTTAAACCACTATTATTCATAAATTTAATATAATCTTAAAATCATAAAATAAAAAATATTTAAAATTCTAACTATTTTTTAAAATAATCATACACTCTATATTCAAATAACAAATTAGAATATTAAACAAATGAGTTGTGAGTTGTGTAATTAGTTTTTCTAGGCAATAATGGCTATTTCCTTATTTATTTATTATGGACTTAACTAAGTATTACAATTTTTTATTTATGAACTTAACTAACCATTACGATTTTTTTATGTACTTCTTAGGTTACTAAACCTACTAAACTGGGAGGCGCGGAGACCAAAGAGCCAAACTTCACAAAAGCCCCTTTAGGTTGTTTAACTTCAATATAGTAGAGACGGATCAAACAATGGCCCAAGAGCCAAACTTGACAAGAGCCCCTACTAGGTTGTTTAACTTGAATATTGTAGAGACGGGTCAAACAATTCAAATAAAAGAAAGAAATTTAATTCCTTTAACCAAATAAAAAGATAAAGTAATTAATGCTAATAATTTGTTAAATGGTTTATAATTTAAGTAATTAATGTTAATAATTTGTTAAATGACTTATAATTTTATTTTATTTTTTTAATGAATATGAATGATATCAATTTTTCTTTTAATCCATGATCATGAACTCTCTAGGAAGCAGGTCCAAGAACGCTTCGCATCTTTATCTTCAATGATAATAGCATTACATAAATTTTTATCAAGATTAAGCATTACATAAAGTTTTATCAAGATTAAATTTAAAATATCTACTTTAAATTTAGTCTCAAGAGTTAAGTAATAAAATACCAAATGAGAATGAGAATTTTCAAGTTATTTGATATAACAAAGCAAAATAAAAGTCTAAGGGTGTCCAAATTCTTAAAATTTACATAATTGATCATTATAAATAATAAAAAAAATTATTTTAGTTAATTGACGAATACCAAATTTATTTAAATAATGACACAAATTCAAATCCATGGGTTTGCTTTGCCACCATAAACATATACATACCTTAGTCATATTTATTTCATTAATCTTTTTCTTTGTTAACCACAATCCAATGAAATTTATTATAACATAGAACATTGTGTAGGCTTGATGAATACCAAATTTATTTAAATAATAACACAAATTCAAATCCCTAGGTTTCCTTTGCCACCATAGACATATACATACCTTAGTCATATTTATTTCATTAATCCTTTTTTTTGTTAACCACAATCCAATGAGATTTATTATAACATAGGACATCGTGTAGGCTTGATGCATGATGAGAATCTATAAATATATTTTAATAAATCATTAGTTATTTTATGTGTTGTTTTTCGTAATAAAATAAGAAATTATGATAATTAGAGAATGGGATTTATTATAACATAAAACATAGAATAGGCTTGATGAGAATCCATAGATATATTTTAATAAATTATTAATTATATTTTTTGTGTTATTTTTCATAATAAAATAAGAAATTATCATAATTAGAAAATGGTATAAGAATAAAATTCAAATTATGGACTTAGCAATGAATGTGATATTTGTTTATTTGTTTTTGCTAAATGTTCATTGTAAAGGAGATCTTTTTATTAAAAATAAATTAAAAATATTCTAATACATATAAAATAAATCAAAGACAATAGATAAAGAATTTAACATAAATTAAAATCTCATGAATGCATCTACTAACACAGTGATTTTTCCGTGAGGGATATATCAATAGGCTCTCTTCCCCCTCAACCTATATAATTGGAAAAAAAATGTATCTCTTCTCTCTACCATACTTCCTCAAGTTGTAGCCCCTTCTCAACACCTTTCTATCCATTGGGTGACTACCTTCTTTTATATCCATCTCCTCAAACCATTTTTTCATAACCGATTCCATGTTTTCTTCCTCTCTTTTAACTCATTATGGTTGATGTAAGTAGAATCATATCGATGCTTGTGTTTACTCTCATGTCTTTAATTCTATTAGCTATAATTATGTTTAAAATAGGATTATCTCTTTAGGATTATCAATAGTAAAGTTCTTTGATGGGAGAGTGGAGGCTTTTTTACCCTTATATTTTACTTATTTTATTTTAATTTCCCATAATCCTTTCTACTAGTTTGACACAAATTGTTTTGAGCATAATGGTTATGTACATCCTCTTTTGTGACACTTATTGCATGGGAATGTGTGAAATCAAATTTAGATACACCCAGGTCTGGTCTGGAATTTGATGTCCCATGGAAGGTTTTTTTCATTTTAAGATGTATTTGACAGGTAGATACCAAATCTACATGTCATCGTTTACCACCATTTACAAAATTTGATGTTTCCCTTCTCCCACTTTGCTTAATAACCTACAGAATCTACAAACTTGACACAGGTTCGTTCTAAGCATAAATGAATCACTAAACCAAATTTGATGTTTCCCTACTCTGCTCTTCTTACACTACACTAAAGCATAAACGAAACACTAAACCAAATTTAATAGTACTTCTTCTTTTGAAGTTCCAAAAGCAATCTCTATATAAAATGACCGGCATAAAAAACAAATGACCTTCATTAAATTTTCTAGAAGCGGGCTCTATATAACAACTAAAAAAATTGACACTCACGAGTCTGCCAAAACCATTAAATTACCCGCATAAAAAAAATGACCATCATTAAATTTTCACTTGAAATTTAATGTAAATTTGAAATTCTAGAAGTGGATACAACTATCTTGTAGTGTCCTCGAACTACCTTTAGAACTAAAAAAGAACATTTGTCTTGTTTATGCTATATTTTTCTCTCTCTTTTTCTCCATAATCACTCCTACGAGTTTGATACAAATAGGCTTCATCATAATGGTTATGTAGTTCCTCTTTTGTGGCACTTGTTGTGTGGGTCTGTGTGAAATTATATTTATTGTAGTGTCTTGGAAATACTTTTAGAGCTAAAAAGAAATTCTTTGACATTGTTTTTCTCCTCCTCCTTTAAATATGAGTAAATTAAGGCATGTTGTCCACGAGAAAAATTTGTGCTTTCCACAATTCAATTTGTTTTTAATATCATTTAATTATTTCTTATTTTCTCCCATAATTCATCCTACTAGTTTGATACAAATTTGTTTGATCATAATATCTAGTTTCTCTTTTGTGGCATGTGTTGTGTGGGCATGTGTGAAATGATGTTTATTGGATGCCTTTAAAACTAAAAAAATATTGAGGCATGTTGCCCACAAGCTAAAATTGTTTTTAGACAACTCAATTTTGTGCTTGGGACAACTCAATTTTTTTTAATATCTTTTAATTATTTTCTTATCTCTTCCCATAATCCATCCTACTAATTTACCACAAATTGATTTGATCATAATAATTATGTAGTTCCTCTTTTGTGGAACTTGTTGTTTGAAATGAATGAAATTACAATAAAACACATCCATTTTGTGATAGGGTGGAATTGTGTTTTACTTATTTTCTTATTTTTTCCCATAACCCATCCCACGAGTTTGACACCAATTGGTTAATCATAATAGTTATGTAATTATTAAAAATATATACTTTAACACATACATACATGATAACATATTTTTGAGACAAAAGACAAGTAATTACCGATCAAAATCGAAAGCAATTAGACAAACAACTTTGACACAATACACGTCGCCTCACCTTCGAGGCAAATTATGGGGTTTTCAAGGTTAAACTTACTCACCCCGGTTAATAACTACTTTTCCTTTTTTCCCAGAAATATGACCAAACACTGCACTGGAGTATGAAATAAGTTTTACCACGTAAACCAGGTAAGCATTGTTCAAAGCCCCGCCATAAAAATGGAAACTAAGGTATTCCATCAATTGAGCTGCATGCGCTTGTCCATAATTCATCCTGCCATTCTCTCCATTCTTAAAAGAAAATGGAAATACATATTTATAGATAAATGTACATGAACATCGGAATACGGTAATTAAGGTATTCCTTCAATTGAGCTGTCATGTGCTTGTCCACAATTCATCCCTCCATAAATATATGTACATGAACATCTGAATGATACGCTACTCTGCTTTATACCTTGATCTGTCTCTACAGAAAATTGAAAAGAGCATCTCCTAGAATCGATCTGCGATCACACCTGTCACTGACAGCGGCATTGTCTGTGCAGTTTTTTGTTTCTAAGGTATGAGGCAAACCCTTTTATTCTGAAAATTTTCAAGTGTTTTGCAATAAATGGTTATGGTTGCTCTCAAGTTTTCAGTTAATTTTGCTCTGATTTTTTCATAGAGATGGGGAGCCTGGACAAAGACATGAAAGAGAGGGAAAATGGGGATGTGGAAAGTCGACTCCAGCTACGTTACAACGCCATCCAACAGTTTCTTTACCAAAATGCCACTGGCACTGAGAGGATCATTCGAGAAAAGTTTAGTGACAGTCCAGACACCACCAAGGCTCTTCGCCTGTAAGCTGAGGCCGTATATTTGTATTAAGTTTAGGAAAATTGTCTGTTTTTTTTTCACACTTTTAGGGTTAAAGGTTCCAGCAAATGCAGTGATATATCAATTTCATAGTGCCAATGTATACAAATTATGGTTAAAATATCAATAGAAACGCATTAATCCACTCAGTTTAGGCCAGTTTAATCATAATGTTTAACTTTCAAAAGAAAATATACTACTTATCAAAAAGAAAAATAACTAAAGCCTAGCTAATAAACTCATAAACTCGATGGCTAGCATGAATAAAACAAGACATTTATATTGGTTGTGCTTTATTGGAGATTTCGGTCTCTTAGAACTCCGACTTGGTACATGACTCTTCACCTTGATGTCTATTCCACTGGTAAGCTTTGTTATAGCGGGAAAACCCTTCTACGCACTACACCAAGGTTCTAAAATGTAGGCAAAGATAACCATGTAAAGTCTCCTACTTTTTATCAACAATCAAGACATTATCCCACAATCATACATAAAAGACAAAGTACTGGAATTTGATAGGAATACCTTAAACTCCGCATCCGGTGTCGATCTCTTTGCGCTCGGTTGTTTCCTGAACACAAGTCTCCTCCCAGGGCTGACCTACATTCACCAAAAGACAAACAAGAAACTACAAGCATGCATTCTATGTATGCATTAGTGGGTTAGACATCATGACCAAGAAATCTAAACAAGTCATAAATATTTAAGACGTGATTTGGAGGGACAGAAAAAGTACTTCTTTATATTAATCTCACAAAAGTCGTTTACAACATGAAACTGACACTGCTCCTTGAACTTGGTCCTGGGATCCTCTTCACCATGCACCAACTGCTTCCACATGTTCTTCTCCTCTTCAATTCTCTCTAGGGAAATGGAAAGGATTTGCAAAGGAGGAAGAAGGCATTCTGGCTCAAACTCACAATGTGGTTGCAAAATATTGGGGCAACGGGGGAATATTGAAATGGGCAGAGTTTCTATGCTCTCATTCTTCTTTTTGGAATGGGGCCACAACACCTTCTTTAATAGGCCAAAAGAGATAGTAACGATTGGAGTGACTATCTATGGGCGGTCAAACAAGTAAGTAATGGTCCGAAAACCCGTATCCATATTCAATTTTCATTTTTCATGTTTTTTTTTTAGTGTACGTGAGCTGTAGTGGTGCAGCAAGCATGTGTATGAGGGAACTAGTGGTGTGGCGTGCATACACCTTCAAACCAATGGTTTTTAGAAGATTTCTTCAGTGATGGCTTGGAAAAGATAGCAAGTAAGATGGCTTGATGCCAGGTATGCATGTCTATTGCAGTTTAGGGTTATAACAGATGCCCCCTAATGTGTGAGGTTAGAAGAACATCTGATGGCTGAAATAATTACAAATCTTCAGCAATGTATGGAGCAAGTGAGCCTAGGGACCAGAGTTCAAGAGGTACCATCTACAAAATAACAATTTGTCTCACCGAGATGGGCATACCCATGCTCGAGATGAATTAAGATCATGGCTGCCAATCAAATACACTGTAGATCGATGTCATATAACTATATAAAGTGTATCCGCGAGCACTACACAGTGGATCTACATCTCAAAATCAAAAGATATACATGTATAATATCCATCTTTAGGAAGCCAATGATCCCTGATGGATGGAGATGAGGTCTTCAGAGCTTGAGGAACAAGTTCAAAATCTTCAAAACTTGGGTAGATGTGTAATATCAGTGTACGACTTCACTTCCCAGAGGACTTCGATGACTTTTTGCGAACAGACAAGAGGATCTCGATGATCAAGTAGATAAATTCATTGATTTCGAACAAGGACATGATTGGTCTTTTTGGATGGTGGGGCATGACAACAAGAGACAAAATGGAGAAGGGCCAACTCAAGTTTAGTAAAACTTCCCTTGGATGAAAGAACGACAAAAGATGATACTTAGGCAACATGGCATTGACATAAGTTCACAATGGAGGAGGCAACACGAACTCTCCAAATGTTTTTAAGGATAAGAAAATGGAGGAGGACACATCTCTAAGTAGAGAGAACAATTTCCTAAGGTCATATTGAATCCTAGGGCTTGACGAACAAACGAAAGGATGTTCTTTGTCCAAGGGCGACTCATTGTGTTGTTAACAAAAAGAAAATACTTTTCCCTTCCTCTTTTTGGGGTATATTTGATTTTTTTTTGTCTTTTTCAATAATTTTGGGAAGCTTTGAAAAAGAATAAAAGAATTCTACGTTACAAAGGAGGATCGAGGGGACATATGTAGGAAAAGAACACTTGGGAAAAATCCTCCATGGGTCAAGGTGTCAAGGTGCAGAGGTAAAGTGCTACAAGGCTTGTGTATAAGGCATGTTTAAAATTGTTCAGTTGAGAGAAAAATGGAGCCAACATTAGGCCAAAGATGCAGGGATGCAAATGCGATTAATAAGACATAATGATAACATCATTCGAAGTAATTTTAATGATCTCAGAGAAGTTAAGCTCAATGGATTTTCATTTTTTGATAGTCTGAAAAAGCATAAAAGGAGACTCTACTAAGGTACCTTTTTCAAAGGTAGTCTAGTCGTATCAAAAAAGGGTTAAACTAGCACTGAACAGACGTCTATTCAAAAATCATTTTAACGAGTGTGTCACAGACAATATCACTCGACAATCTTTTCATATTTAAGGATTCTGAAAAGAGTTTAACTATGGACTTCGTAAGGGTTATTCTTCTTGAACAATTTAACGAGTGTGAAGAGACAATGTCACACAACAATCTTCTAAATTTTAGGGAGTCTGAAAAGAGCTTAACTATGGACTCTATGGGGGTTCATTTTCCGTAAATTTAGTCTCTCAAGCCCGAAAAAGGGTTAAAATTATACCTGAGAATACACTTCTAGTGAACCGAAGTTCCTAGAGTATACCTTTGTTCGTACATTTGACCATTTGGACCGAAACAGGGGTAAACTACCATCAGAAAGACATGTCTTCAAATTTTAGTTTGCGGAGTGTGAAGGGCAACAAGATCGATCGACAATCCTTTCATGTTTAGGGGGTCTGAAAAGGGATTAAAAGAAGACCCATTTCTTTTTAGAGTCATAACGGTGAGGTAAAAAGTGAGAATGAATCATGAAAGTGAGGCTCAAACTCGTAATTAGGAACAACTAATAAGGACTCTCGAGCCTATGATCATTAACGACGACATGGACACCAAAATGCAACTACAATCTACCTAGGGAATCCATGTGAAGGTAAGCTCTACCACTAAATTACAACACTACTAGAGCAGGAGTGATGGTTTTTTGTCACAATTTGGTGAGATCTATCCTATGGCAAAGAGAAAAAAACAATGAGGCGCAATAAGTGGAGGTGGAAAACCATCTTATATGCACAAAGCTAGAAAAATGAAGTTTTACCAAAAGACCTTTAAAAATGACCCAACTCTCAAAAAAATTCCCAAATACCCATAGTAACACTTATCATAACATCCCCCGAGAAACTAAAAAACCATAGTGAACGATTTTCAAGCTAGTAAAAATGACAAAAGGGTCCGAAAAATGACAAAAGAGGGCCAAAAAGTCTATTAATAGAATGTTAGTAGCTCATTATCACCATTGTAAATTGAGAATTGACAAAAAGTCAAAAAACACCCATTTGTCGAAAGAGTTGATTCCGGGAGATTCAATGGATGAAATGAACTTCTGCTTGGATCAAGTAAGTACAAACTAGCCCCTCTTGGATTTCATTCTTCCTTTTTTTCATTTTTTTTTTTGGGGGGGGCGCTAACCTTTAAATAGGTCACCCCTACGTGTAAGTGGGTTTTCCAAGCACAACCCTCGTGTGCACATGGGTAGGAGATAATCTTCCCACGTACACACGTGACTGTCGCCAAGACAGTGTACAGCCTCCAACAAGTGGTAAAAATAAAAAGGCAAGAGTTAACTCTCCAAACATTGGAATTTTCAAGGATGTATGTTTATTGGAGAGAGAGGGAGCATGAGGACATTGATTTTTTGGTCTCAGAGGACCTGCTGCTATCGTTGTTTTATCACAATGCAGGTTCTTAAAGTTCTTATAGTGTTTTTTTATGAGGGCACAACCCAGGTTGTTGAATGCTTTGATAGATTACTGGCATCCTGACATAGAGGCATTTATGCTCAAGGGGCAGTCATTGACTCCAACGATTGAAGAAATTTATTTCCTGACTAGTCTCTTGATGAGAGGGGATCCAATCAACTTGCATACTTTTCCCCCCGGGTCTCACAACATTGAGGAGCTTATTGGACTCCATTGTGAGGCTAGTACTGAGAAAGTAGGTTCTCAGGTGCCTGTACATAAGATCCACAAACTATCACTCAAAGTTATAGTTCTACTCATTGGGTGGATCACTAGATCCATGGATTTGCATCAGTCTTCCTGGGCACACATTCATTGTGTAGTACAATGCTTAAATGCACGGATTTTAGACTAGAGTACAACCATGCTGGATTGCATGATGAGACAACTAATGAAGTGTCAGATACGGGAGCACCGAAACTTTGAGTTTGGGATTATTTTGTTCCTTTTTCTTCAAGAGGGTACCTAGTCTCAATCCTCGAGAGACTATACGAGGGCACGAGGCCTCCCTCCCGATGTTATGCAGATGGGCGACACTATTTCCACGACAGGGGGGAGGGAGGACCATTGAGGCCTTTGATGGAAATTTTTTTTACTAGTGGTCATCATAGATTCTGGCAATAGAGGACTACCAATATGCCGGGATCAATTTTTCTAGGGATCCTAACATGCCTGTACCTCCCAGAGCGAAGCAAGGAGAGATGGGTAAGTTTTATTTTCAAAGTTGTTTTTGTTATGTCTTTTTATATATATCATTTTTTTTGCATACCAGAGTATCCAACACTTATGTATCTATTATGTATAGATGTGGGTCTAGTGCATCCAACAAAATTCTCAAATATTAGGCGATGTCCTTGACCAGAGGCAGGACTAGCTGCAGCCGTTGGACCAACAGCAATAGCAGGGGGGCCTCCAACTGGGGAGGCTGAGAGAGTATTGATATGGGTAGAGAGGAACCTCACCACGCTTGCTCGTACAGTCCCTATATTGGAGATCGATGATACCCCACCATCGATGCAACCTCACATAGTTGGGGTGCCATGAACCTGGTTCTAGCTATTCCGGCTTTTGGAAAATGCCATTGTTCACTAAGGTAGGGCCAACAAGCCCCGCCCTTAGCTAGGTTGGACTACTTACGTGCCAAGAGCACATTTTGTATATTTTTGAGGGCATAAGCCTCATGACTCTTACTGGACATATTTTTGAGGCGCTTGTGCCCACCAATGTATTCTAATATTTTTGATATATATGTGGATATTTTACATCTTTTTATATCTTATGGATTACATCTATTTTAAAAATGTATTTACATGTGTGTGTGTGTGTGATTTTCCTTACATGTGTGCAATATGTCAATCTAATACATGATTATCTAAAGTATCTGTGATTTGATTCAATCTCCTAGGAACATGGATATATGTAATGTAATCAAAGATTCGTTCTAAGAGATGTACCCTAAGAAACCGTCAGTGTAGTGTAGGATCGTAAATGTGGTAAACCCCATTTAACTACAACACAACCAGCTGAGCATCTAAGTAGACCTGGAGGTGAGATATACCATGCGACAAGGCAACACGAAGAAACTCTAAAACTGCGTTGTATTCGGCGACATTGTTTGTGGCATCACCTAAACAGATACCTCTTGAAGATAGAAACTCGCCCTCAAGTTTGAAAATCACCCAAGCTATGGATGCAAGCCTCCATGTGTGCCAGCTAGCACCTTCTGCAAACCCAACGAACACCTATGATTCACTTAACATCTACCACAGTGAAAAAAATGACATAAAAAATGACACGTTCATAAAACCAAAAAGACAAAAACTAAAAAGAAAATGTATAAGAATATACATGTGTTACAAGAAGTCACTCAAGGAGACCCACCTATGAGTAATACTTATTAAGGTATAGCCCATTTCTAGGCTCCATCAAAGCATATGCATCAAAGTCCAAGAGACGATAAGCGCCCTTCCTTAGAACCTCCTTCATGATGAAATGTCCGAACCACATGGGTTTGGACTTGCCTGCCCCTAGGGGGTCCTTATCTTGGTCATAGACTAGGACAAGGTCGCCTTCAAAGAAAATCCAAGGACGAACAGACCGATCATACAAACACTTGACTTTTTTTTTGTGAGCCTTGTTAGCCAAGGCTTCATCCTGACGCTTCTCATAGAGCTACTTAAGATATAATAAATTCTCCTCAAGCGGTGAAGTGTATGGAAATAACTATACTGTCAATTTTAGAGAGGGGATCTGGAAATCTATAGGCAAGATTGCTTTCAGCCCGTAAACGAGTTGAAAATGTGAGAAATCGGTTTTAGTTTTAACAGAAACTCGATAGGCCCATAATGTCAAGTAATTACCGATCAAAATCAAAAGCAGTCACCGACAAGCAACTTTGACACGACACACGTCGCCTCACCTTTGAGGCAAATTATGGGGTTTTCAAGGTTAAACTTACTCACCCCGATTAATAACTACTTTTCCTTTTTTCCCAGAAATATGGCCAAACAGTGCACTGGAGTACGAAATAAGTTTTACCACGTAAACCAGGTAAGCATTGTTCAAATCCCCACCATAAAAATGGTAATTAAGGTATTCCTTCAATTGAGCTGCCATGCGCTTGTGCACAATTCATCCCTCCATTATTAAAAAAAAAATTGAAATACATATCTATAGATTGCTCTCGAGTTTTGGGTTAATTTTGCTCTCGAGTTTTTCATAGAGATGGGGAGCCTGGACAAAGAGACGAAAGAGAGGGAAAATGGGGATGTGGAAAGTCGAATCCAGCTGCGTTGTAACGCCATCCAACAGTTTCTTTACCAAAATGCCACTGGCACTGAGAGGATCATTCGAGAAAAGTTCAGTGACAGTCCAAACACCAGCAAGGCTCTTTGCCTGTAAGCTGAGGCTGTATATTTGTATTAAGTTTAGGAAAATTGTCTGTTTTTTTTTCACACTTTTAGGGTTAAAGGTTCCAGCAAATGTAGCGATATATCAATTTCATAGTGCCGATGTATTATTTTCGCAAGCTAGTAAAGAAAAACAAAGTCAAATGATTCAGAGGAGGAAGAGCAGATCCGTTCATTTACATGGTCAGAATTAGTTTATTCCCGTTCTATGGGATTAAATTATTTTTTTCAAAATATGAAGCTTTCTATAAAATTTAGTGCCCGTATCGAATTTTTGCCTAGATGCGTTGATGTAACCTTCACTGTGTTGGTGCAGGCTTTGGTTCCTCCTCCCGTCAACCTCAAATGGTTGAAGGACGAAAACTATTCAAGATGTCCCACGCGATTGACGGATTTCGGACGCGAGTGATTTACTCCACGTGGTTTACGTGGAGATTCCGTCATAATTAACTATTCAAGATTCGGGGAATTCTTTTTATGTTGAGAAATAGATTTAATGTTACACTTAAGTTGGGAGTAAATACAGAGTAAATGGGGGATTCAACTGTTATGTATTAAAAAAGAATATCTAGTTATTGTTTCAATTAGTTTTACTATATTTTTAAAAATACACTTTAGAGGCTGCTGATTATTTTTGGAATATTTGAATCTCTGTCTGATGATAATAATCATTCTTTTGAACCATCCAAGCTATATCCAATGACTATGATCTTTTCACTTGTTCTGAAGGATTAATTGGTTTTTTTTACTCAAGCTCTAATTTTGCGTAGTAGCTTTCATTTTAATTATACTCTATGATGTAAATATGTTTAAGGGATATTTTTATAAATATCAAGCTTAAAATGTGATTCAAATCTGAAATTTTTGTTTAAGTAATGTAGATAATGCTTAAATAGTTATGCTTTTTTATGATTTTTTGAAAGTTAGTGTAGAAATTTGTATTAAACAAAAAGAAAATACATTTGTATACAAATTATGGTTAAAATAGCAATAGAAAAGCATTACTCCACTCAGTTTAAGCCAGGTTAATCATAATGTTTAACTTTCAAAAGAAAATATACTATTTATCAAAAAGAAAAATAACTAAAGCATAGCTAATAAACTCATAAACTCGATGGCTAGCATGAATAAAACAAGACATTTATATTGGTTGTGCTTTATTGGAGATTTCGGTCTCTTAGAACTCTGACTTGTTACATGACTCTTCACCTTGAAGTCTATTCCACTGGTAAGCTTTGTTATAGCAGGAAAACCCTTCTATGCACTACACCAAGGTTCTAAAATGTAGGCAAAGCTAACCATCTAAAGTCTCCTACTTTTTACCAACTATCAAGACGTTATCCCACAATCATACATAAAAGACAAAGTACTGGAATCTAATAGGCATACCTTAAACTCCGCATCCAGTGTCGATCCCTTTGCGCTCGGTTGTTTCCTGACCACAAGTCTCCTCCCAAGGTTAACCTACATTCACCAAAAGACAAACAAGAAACTACAAGCATGCATTCTATGTATACATTAGTGGGTTAGACATCATGACCAAGAAATGTAAACAAATCATAAAGATTTAAGACGTCATTTGGAGGTACAGAAAAAGTACTTCTTTATATTAATCTCACAAAAGTCGTTTACAACATGAAACCGACACTGCTCCTTGAACTTGGTCCTGGGCTCCTCTTCACCATGCACCAACTGCTTCCACATGTTATTCTCCTCTTCAATTCTCTCTAGGGAAATGGAAAGGATTTGCAAAGGAGGAAGAAGGCATTCTGGCTCAAACTAACAATGTGGTTGCAAAATATTGGGGCAATGGGGGAATATTGAAATGGGCAAAGTTTTTATGCTCTCGTTCTTCTATTTGGAATGGGCCCACAACACCTTCTTTTATAGGGAAAAAGAGATAGTAATGGTTGGAGTGACTAGCTATGGGCAGTCAAACAAGTAAGTAATGGTTCGAAAACCCATATCCATATTCAATTTTCATTTTTTGTGATTTTTTGTGAGTGTACGCGAGCTGTAGTGGTGCAGCAAGCATGTGTATGAGGGAACTAGTGGTGTGGGGTGCATACACCTTCAAACCAATGGTTTTTATAAGAGTTGTTCAATGATGGCTTCGAAAAGATAGCAAGTAAGATGGCTTGATGCCAGGTATGCATGTCTAGTGCAGTTTAGGGTTATAATATATGCCCCCTAATGTGTGAGGTCAGAAGAACATCTGATGGCCAAAATACATTACAAATCTTCAGCAATGTACGGAGTGAGTGAGCCTAGGGACCAGAGTTCAGGAGGTACCATCTACAAAATAACAATTTGTCTCACCAAGACGGGCATACCCATGCTCGAGATGAATTAAGATCATGGCTGCCAATCAAATACACTGCAGATCGATGTCATATAACTATATAAAGCGTATCCTCGAGAAGTACACAGTGGATCTACATCTCAAAATAAAAAGATATACATGTATAGAATCCATCTTTAGGAAGCCAATGATCCATGATGGTTGGAGATGAGGTCTTCAGAGCTCGAGCAACAAGTTCAAAATCTTCAAAACTTGGGTAGGAGTGTAGTATCAGTGTATGACTTCACTACCCAGAGGCCTTCAGCGACTTATTGCGAAATCTTTGAAAAAGAATAAAAGAATGATACGTTACAAAGGAAGATCGAGGGGACATATGCAGAAAAAGGACACTTGGGAAAAAACCTCCATGGGTCAAGGTGTCAAGACACAGAGGTAAAGTGCTACAAGGCTTGCGTATAAGGCATGTTTAAAATCGTTAATTTGAGAGAAACATGGAGCCAACATTAGGCCAAAGATGCAAGGATGCAAATGCGATTAATAAGACATAATGATAATGTTCTTTGATTTAATTTTAATGAGCTTAGAGAAGTTAAGCTCAATGGATTTTCATTTTTCGAGAGTCTGAAAAAGCATAAAAGGAGACTCTACTAAGGTACCTTTTTCAAAGGTAGTCTAGTCGTATAAAAAAAGGGGTAAACTAGCACCGAACATATGTCTATTCAAAAATTATTTTAACGAGTGTGTCTCAGACAATATCACTTGACAATCTTTTCATATTTAAGGAGTCTAAAAAGAGTTTAACTATGGACTTCGTAAGGGGTATTCTTCTTGCCCAATTTAACGAGTGTGAAGAGACAATGTCACTCAACAATCTTCTAAATTTTAGGGAGTCTGAGAAGAGCTTAACTATGGACTCTATGGGGATTCATTTTCCATAAATTTAGTCTCTCAAGCCCGAAAAAGGGTTAAACTTATACCTGAGAATACTCTTCTAGTGAACCGAAGATCCTAGAGTATATCTTTGTTCGTACATTTGACCATTTGGACCAAAAAAGGGGTAAACTACCACCGGAAAGATATGTCTTCAAATTTTAGTTTGGTGAGTGTGAAGGGAAACAAGATTGCTTGGCAATCTTTTCATGTTTAGAGGGTCTGAAAAGGGATTAAAAGAAGACCCGTTTCTTTTTAGAGTCCTAACGGTGAGGTAAAAAGTGAGAATGAATCATGAAAGTGAGGCTCAAACTCGTAATTAGGAACAACTAATAAGGACTCCCGAGCCTATGATCATTAATGACGGCATGGACACCAAAATGCAACTACGATCTACCTATGGCATCCATGTGAAGGTAAGCTCTACCACTAAATTACAACACTTCTAGAGTAGGAGTGACGGTTCCATGTCACGATTTGGTGGGATCGATCCAATGGCAAAGCGAAAAAAACAATGAGGCACAATAAGTGGAGGTCGAAAACCATCTTATATGCACAAAGCTAGAAAAATGAAGTTTTACCAAAAGACCTTTAAAAATGACCCAACTCTCAAAAAAATTCCCAAATACCCACAGTAACACTTATCATAACATCCCCCAAGAAACTAAAAAACCATAGTGAACGATTTTC
>ML800563.1:50591-89087 GCA_009831015.1 Picea engelmannii
TTTTTTTTTTGGGGGGGGGGGGCACTGACCTTTAAAGAGGTCATCTCTGTGTGTAAGTGGGTTGTCCAAGAACAACCCTCATGTGCATATGGGCAGGATATAATCTTCCCATGTACACACGTGACTGTCGCCAAGACAGCATACACCCTCCAACAAGTGGTAAAAATAAAAAGGCAAGAGTTAACTCTCCAAACTTTGGAACTTTCCAGGATGTATGTTTATTGGAGAGAGAGGGAGCATGAGGACATTGATTTTTTGGTCTCAGAGGACCTGCTGCTATCATTTTTTTATCACAATGCAGGTTCTTAAAGTTTTTATAGTGTTTGTTTATGAGGGAACAACCCAGGTTGTTGAATGCTTTGATAGATTACTGGCATCCTGACATAGAGGAATTTATGCTCGAGGGGCAATCATTGACTCCAACGACTGAAGACATTTATTTCCTGACTGGTCTCTCGAGGAGAGGGGATCCAATAAACTTGCATAGTTTTCCCCTCGGGCCTGACAACATTGAGGAGCTTATTGGACTCCATTGTGAGGCTAGTACTGAGAAAGTAGGTTCTCAGGTGCATGTACATAAGATCCACAAACTATCACTCAAAGTTATAGTTCTACTCATTGGGTGGATCACTAGATCCATGTCTTTGCATCAAGCTTCCCGGACACACATGCATTGTGCAGTACAATGCTTAAATGCATGGATTTTCAATTGGAGTACAACCATGATGGATTGCATGATGAGACAACTAATAGAGTGTCGGATACGGGAGCACCAAAACTTCGAGTTTGGGATTGTTTTGTTCCTTTTTCTTCAATAGGGTACCTAGTCTCAATCCTCGAGAGACTATATGAGGGTAGGAGGCCTCCCTCCCGGTGTTATGCAGATGGGCGGCGTTGTTTCCGCGACAGGGGGGAGCGAGGACCATTGAGGCCTTCGATGGTAAATTTTTTTACTAGTGGTCATCATAGATTCAGGCAATAGAGGACTACCCCTATGCCAGGATCAATTTTTCTAGGGATCCTGACATGCCTCTACCTCCCAGAGCGAAGCGAGGAGAGATGGGTAAGTTTTATTTTAAAAGTTATTTTTGTTATGTATTTCTATATATATCATTTTTTTTTATACCAGAGTATTTGACACTTATGTATCTATTATGTATAGATGTGGGACTAGTGCATCCAATAGACTTCTCAAAGATTAGGCGATGTCCTTGACCATAGGCAGGACCAGCTGCAGCCGTCGGAACAATAGCAATAGCAGGGGGGCCTCCAGCCGGGGAGGCTGAGACAGTATTGATATGGGTAGAGAGGAACCTCACTGTGCTCACTCGTATAGTCCCTATATTGGAGATCGAGGATATCCCACCATCGATGCAACCTCACGTAGTTGGGGTGCCATGAACCTGGTTCCAGCTCTTCCGACGTTTGGAAAATTCCATTGTTCACTATGGTAGGGCCAACAGGCCCCGCCCTTATCTAGGTTGGACTACTTACGTGCCGAGAGCACTTTTTGTATATTTTTTAGGGCATAAGCCTCGTGACTCTTACTGGACATATTTTTGAGGCGCTTGTGCCCACCAATGTATTCTAATATTTTTTATATATATGTGGATATTTTACATCTTTTTATTTCTTATGGATTACATCTATTTTACAAATGTATTTACATGTGTGTGTGTGATTTTCCTTACATGTGTGTAACATGTCAATCTAATACATGATTATCAAAAGTATATGTGATTTGATTCAATCTCCTAGGAACATGGATATATGTAATGTAATCAAAGATTCATTCTAAGAGACGTACACTAAGAAACCGTCAGTGTAGTGTAGGATCGTAAATGCGGTAAACCCCATTTAACTAGGACACAACCAACTGAGCATTTAAGTAGACACGGAGGTGAGATATACCATGTGACAAAGCGTCACGAACAAAATCTAAAAATGCGTTGTATTCAGCGACATTATTTGTGGCATCACCTAAACAGATACCTCTTGAAGATAAAAACTCACCCTCAGGTTTGAAAATCACCCAAGCTACGGAAACAAGCCTCCAAGTGTGCCAGCTAGCACCTTCTGCAAACCCAACAAACACCTATGATTCACTTAACATCTTCCACAGTGAAAAAAATGACAGAAAAAATGACACATTCATAAAACCAAAAAGACAAAAACTAAAAAGAAAATGTATAACAATATACATGTGTTACAATAAGTCACTCAAGGAGATCCACCTATGAGTAATACTTATTAAGGTATAGCCCATTTCTAGGCTCCATCAAATCATATCCATCAAATTCCACTAGACGATAAGTGCCCTTCCTTAGAACCTCCTTCATGATGAAAGGTCCGAACCACATGGGTTTGGACTTGCCTGCCCCTAGGGGGTCCTTATCTTGGTCATAGAATAGGACAAGGTCGCCTTCAAAGAAAATCCAAGGACGGATGGACCGATCATACTGACACTTGACTTTTTTTTTTTTAGCCTTGTTAGCCAAGGCTTCGTCTTGACGCTTCTCATAGATCTACTCAAGATATAATAAATTCTCCTCAAGCGGTGAAGTGTCTGGCAATAACTATACTACCAATTTTAGAGAGGGGATCTGGAACTCTATAGGCAAGACTACTTTCAGCCCGTAAACAAGTTGAAAATGTGAGAAATCGGTTGCAGTTTTAACAAACATTCGATAGGCCCATAATGTCGAGTACAACATCAAATTCCAATTTGACCTTGCCAAATTGATAATTCGGTGTAGAATAGTCTTAAGGGATTTATTCACAACTTCCACCTAACCATTCGCTTATGGGTAGAGGGTGACAAATGTTCTTGCCTCAACCCAATCTTTGATGTTAACTCAAACATCATTTTGTTCTGAATGTGACTTCCATGGTCAGTGACAATCTCTCTCGGGACACCTAACCTTGCTATTATCTGGTTAAACAAAAAGAAAGTTGTTGTCTCACCGTCATCTTTAAACATTAGCATAGCTTCGACCCACTTCATGAAGTAGTCTACTGCTACGATGATATAATGGTGCCACCTTGCGGAAGGAGGGTTGCATGTAGCGTAATCAATCCCCCACTTGGTGAAGGGATCAACTCTGATGACGAGAAACATTGGAGGGAGATGTGCCCTCATCTTTCGATAGAATATCTTACACGAGTGGCACTTATTTATCGATTCAACATAATATTTGATTAATGTCAGCCAAAAGTAACTAGCTCATAGAATCTTTTGGGTTGTTTCCAACCCAGACAAATGACCTCCACATGCTCCTATGTGGAAATCGTTAAACATGATTTCCTCTTCTTCATGAATGAGACACCAACGAAGGATGCAATATCCACCTCGATGATACAAAGTGTCCTCAAGTATGAGATACTTCTTATCCTGATGGTGTATACGGCGATGCTCATCACGAGAAGCAGAGGAAGTGGAATTCAAAGTCTAGAGATAGACTAGTATATATCAATACTAGGGGTCCAAGGACATGATAAAAAACATGTCTCCTTTGATAGATGACTCCTTGGGTATAGAATCACTTGATTTGACCGAAAGTTATGAAATGAGTTTCATGAAGACCAACGACTTTTTGGATTTCGCCGAGACAAAATCCAAGTCAAATTCTTGGAGGATAACTATCCATCTATTGATATTTCCATTGATTACACATCCTGTCAACACATATTGAAATGGATTCACAACAAAAATGATGGTGGTCTTGCGAAACAACATGTAATGACGGAACCATTGGACAGCATGAATGGCTGCCAATGCAAGTTTTTCAGCATGGGAATAATTGAGTTCTGGTCCAACCAGGCCTCAAATCAGGTAATAGATCAAGTATTATGAGAGAAAATCATCCTCTTGAACCAATACCATGTCGATGGTCGACTCTCCAACGACCAACTATAATAAGAAATATTTATTATAATTGGGTGGCCAAAGAAGACGGCTAGACGTGAGGGTGTGTTTCAATGCTTTGAAAGAGCATTGAGCAGCTTTGTCCCAATGAAAAGGAAGATCCTTCTTTAGTAAACACATGAAACCCTTTCTGATCTCAACATGGTTTGCGATGAAATGTCGTAAGAAGTTTGATTTTCCCTATAAACTCTAAAGCTGAGGGATTGTGCATGGAGGAGGCAACTGAACTATCACCTCAACCTTCAAAGGATCGACCATGATCCCTATTGTCGAAACTATGAATCCAAGCAAATGACCCAATGTTACGCAAAAACTGCATTTTTTTGGATTCAAGTGAACTTGGTAGTAGTGAGATCACTCAAAGATAAGTTGGAGGTGTGTTGGATGATCATATCTCTTACGAGATCATTATGCTAAATCATCAAGATAAGCCTCAACTACATGTTTGAGGTCGTGGAAAGAAAAATACATGGCCCACTGAAAAGTAGCTCCATCATTTTTCAGACCAAAAAGCATCTTCCGATAAGCGAATTTACCCTATGGAAAAATGAAAGCGGTTTTGTGTTGGTCTTCGGGTTTGATCTGTATCTGATTGTATCTAAAAAAAACATCCATGAAAGAAAACGCCTCGCAACCTGTGCATTCATCGACTATATGGTCAATAAATGGAACGGGGAAATTATCCTTTGGACAAGATTTGTTCACATCATGGAAGTCTGTACATATGTGAATTGTACCCTACCTTTTGTTGACTGGCATGGGATTTGACACCCATTGAGTCAATTGAACAGGGTAGATGAAACAAGCTTTGAGTAGTTTCTCTACTTCAGCCTTAATAGTTGTTTCTTTATTGGGGTTAACTAGACAAAGCTTCTGTCAGACCAGCTTGGCATCAGGATATGTCGTGATTTCATGTTCAAAAATTATTGTATCTATGCCTGGCATTTCCTTGTAAAACCAGGCAAACACGCCGTGCAATTCTTTAAGTAAATCTGTGTAGATTCGACTCTCCTCGGGGGAGAAATCTACTCCGACGAAGATATTCTCCACAACACTAGGGATTCTGGAGATATCAATAGGTATCATTTTAAAGATGGTTTCCACATTTCCTTCAGCATAAACAATGTGCATAGTCAAAGGATAGATAGGACAAGCCCTATCTCTAGTCATAGTCAAAGTGAATTCTCCTTTTGCAGTTCTTCTTAACTCTAGGAGAAAATAAGATATGTGATGGAGATCATCCCACGATCTATCCAGACTAGTCATTACCTCAATAATCACCTCGTCTGAGAGAAAGACTAAGTCTAAAGAATCAGTATCAACAAGAGAATATTGAGCGCAAATAGGCTCAAGAACCGGATCTAACTCTTGTGCGAAAGTCGGATCGGGGTTGGCAGAAGATTGTTGGACTATAGAGTACACAACTTATGTCAGGGACAAAGGCATGGCCATGCCATGGTGCCCTATCCCTTCCATCATAGTTGATGGGGAAGGAAGAGTCAACAAATTGTTAAAGTAAGTCGTTCAAAATGACGATATTTGAACGATTTCATCCCTATGCTAGTCGTGGACAACCAATATGTAATTGACATTGCCTGTGGGAGGTGAGTAATCGAAAGTACCCATCAAAGGTGGGCACAAACCAACCCCTATGTTGACGATGCCAAGCTGAGGGTTATCAATCATCGTGACCGTGGATACTCTCGATGAAGGGTCAGGATGGGAGAAGGATAACTAATCAATGGACACGATTTGACCCTCATGTGGAAATAACAAGACCTTGAAAATTGTCATGACCACTGCTTGCATAGAATAGGTCCAACTCCTTCCTAACAAGAGATTGTAGTCAAGAGATGCATTAACCACTTCAACCTCGACACACATGGTCTTCCTCCCTAACTGCACGGGAAAGAGGGGATGATTCCATGTGATCGGAACGAACGACCATCGAAAGTGGTAAGAAGAGTAGGTGATGGAGACAAAATGGATTTTCCAATGGCCTTCCAACATGCCAAAGACATCATTCATGTCAAGGCGCCCTCATCAACCACCATGTAGAAAATTTTCCAAGTAAAAGTTTTCGTGGTGTAAGCCACTACTATCTGAAATTCCACATGGTAAGGAAGACGAGGTTTTAAGTCAGTTGTATCAAGCATGATCATTCCTGGATTACAAGTCTCAATAGATCCTAAGGAAACTAACAGAGCCTTTCTCTTGGAAGGGAAGCTCTGGAGGACTTCCAAAGAAGACATCGCACAAGGGTTTTATGACAAATCCTCCAACACAGAGTAGTTCTGGGCGGCCCTTGCATTTGGGTTGTGGGAATATTTTTTGAACACACCTTTTGGGATGTGTGTCATTGTTTCACTCAATGTCTTCTCAATTTGGAGAGGAAGAGATGGGTTTTCGACTTCTTTACCCTTTTGAGAGGTTTTTTCCATTCTGTAGTCATGTGTCCTAGTTGTTATGTCAACGCTACCTTTCATGATTTACACATTCACAGACGAAGGATTAATCGCAGATGGAGGGGGTCCCTGACTACCCCTTTCTGTGCTTGAAGAGGCTTGAGTTAAATTTTTACCATGTGGAAATGTATTCGTTAACACGGTAGGCTACTGTTGTGGTTCTAGGCCTCCATAAGCTAAGGGAACTGGTGAGCTGAGTGGTCTTCCATGCAAAGATTACACAGATACTTCAACTTCTTATTTTTTGTGTTGTCCCTGCCAGCATTATTGGTAGGTTTCTTATCCCCCTTACCCTTCTTTTGTTGTTTCTTATTTCTAGTAGGTTGTTGGGTGGCCTTCGGGTTTGTAGATTGCACACTATGTACATCCAACATTTGAGTAGGGTGAGTAGCTGAACTAGTGGTCGATTGACCGTTGTCTGTTGTATTGACAATTGTTGCAATTGATTCGACAGTTGCTCAGCGAGATTTGTTTTCACTAAACCAAGAATACCATTGACATGTGTTCCAGATCTTTGTCTAGTCTTTTCAAGTATCGAACATGGTGCATTTGGAAAAACTTCGTAAAGTAAACTAGATTGAGAGTAAATCAGCTCTAGTTGTTGAGCTCTCATTATCGCTTCTTCTTATGAAAATACCCCCGAGGTTATGAATTCTTTAGATAACTGGGGTACTAAATACTTAAGGAACCACTCAAGTAGGAATGCTAGTGGGACTAGTACTTTTATCAAACTCTTCCAGTGTCTCCATTCTCGGATGTGATCTGAGATATGGTCCACTTTTTTCTTCTCAAATTTGGCCTGCAATTCGGTGTTGGCATTGTATCTCACAAGTAATTGGAAATGGTTTAAGAATTTCATTTCCAATTTGTCGAAGGAAGAGTATCTTGAGTGGTTGAGCTTGATGTACCATTTCAACACACTCCCGATGAGAGTATTTTTAAACAAATCCAACTGGACGGAGTTGGCTCACAAAGAGTTGGACGAGAGCCATAAATGGAAGGTAGTCACGTGATCACCTGGATCTTCGTTAGGCTTAGCCTCGAACTTTGGAATGTCCAAAGGCAACTTGGTCATCATAGGAGGCCAACGTGGATCATGATAGATGGGGTCATTTAATAAACTTTTCAAGTCTAGCAAGTGCAAAGTTTCCATAAAAGGTAATTTGGGTTGTTGATTATAACCAGGGAAAAAGGAGCCTGGAGTTTGGCTAGCACCAGGTTTCCAGGAAAAGTTAGGTTGTTGGCTAGGGTTCTGGTAATAACCATGGGGGTGACCAACATATAGATTATGTGCTTTTTAGGACGTCATCGGCTGACTCCCGTAATAGGATGTAAAGGGTTGGGCTTACATCACATTCCAAGGATTTTTGGAAGGGTTTCCCCCTGCCGATATGACATGCATAGGTGTTGAGCCTTGCCCAGGGTTCCATTGGCTATGGAAGGGGTTTCCCCCAATCAAGATACCTGAAAAGGGAACTGATCCCTACCATATATTCCAAAGTCCTTGTGAGGAAGGAATTCCCAAGTTTGCCCCATGTGCAAGAATAATAGTGTGCATAGGATTTTGTTGTCCATAACCAGGGTTTCCCCCGACTGAGATGGAAACTGACGAGAATAAATTGTTACCAAACGCATCAAAAAAAGAGAATGGTGTCGAACCTACCGACATGTTGTAAGAAGGAATTCCTTCACAACCTTCTCCAAACGAACTATATTTTATGTTCGGCCCGACAGAGTGCTGGTGAGGACTGTTGAGTGAAGGGGATGAAGGACGTATATGAACCCCTCCATAAGGGAGAGCCTTATAGGGATTTGAAGTGCCCCCCATGGATCCTTGCAAAGTAGTGTTATAGCTCCCTACCCCTAGAACTAAACTATGTAGAGTGGAGTAGGAAAGGACAGATTTCCTATTGAAGCCAGGCATCTCATATGAAAACAAAGGGCCTGTAGCACTCTGGGTGAAAGGAGCAGTGATCACCGCCATAGATGGAATCATACCATTGCCCGAGGTAGAGGCTGTCGAGACCATGGTGTTACAGACTGGTGACGGTTGGTTAGGAGGAAGAACACCCCCTGTGGTGATAGTCATAGAGGGAGTATAAAAATTCTGTGAAGAAGTAGCAACATTTGTCTCCATCGCTACTTGTGACACTACCTAGTGCTCGTAAGGTTTAACCTGTATGACGATGGGCACCGATAGATTAGTGATCAGAGGGTTATAAGGACCAAGATATTCCTCTTCGAGGTCGACAATGGTTGGTTCCTCCAGAATCAAATTTTTGCCTCTCAGAGATGGGTCAAGCTCAGTTTCTTGTGTCCTAATCGCCTCAAAAGACCCTTCTTTGTCTAGTCTTCGCCTTACCGGTAGCGGGGGTGTCTCTAGACTAATTGGTGGTAGGCCAAGAAGCCTTTGAGATCGATAGAGCTCTTGATCCTCCATGGTATGAGAAGATCAATGACACACTATGGATTTTTATTAATGTTTTGAAGACCAACACACACTAGAAAAATCTCCTATAAGATAATACAAGGAGATCACTAGCTAGTTGGAAGAATAGTTACACTAGCCAACACTAGAGAAACTTACCGGTGCAAGTGAAACTTGAATATGAAAGCACCCTTTCGGTATACTCTGCAAATTTTTTCCTGATGTCTTCCCTAGGTACCACAGTATGCCCCCGCAGTCACTTGTGTAATTCATTAATATAAAGGCAACTAGGTTTCCAGTGCATGAATAGTCATCAGGCGGGTACAGTCGATAGTTGGGCGCTGCAATGAGAAGGGTATCAAGCCTGAAACCTATCAAGGGTATCGAAAGAAAGTGTTTCAGAAGATGAATGAGGACCTCGAATGGATTCGAGACTCATGAAGCTCTGTGGCAAATGAGAACAACAGAATCCCAGGATAAGCACTCTATATGAGTTCCCCACTACACTTAGTCCGGCTTTGGAGAGGTTATCTCTGCTACCTTTCCTTACATGACCTCATGTTTATCCCATGTGTTAGAGGGGGGTCCCGGATAACTTTCATAGTTACTAGAATTTGAAGAAGTCCCTAGCACAGACTCTTATGTTTGTTTTTGTAGCCTTGAAGAGTTTCCTCTCCAATCCTAAATCAAGGCTCTAGCCTAAACTGAATTGATGGACTCTACAAACACAAAGTCTAATAAATTTTAATTAAGAGTTAATTTTAGTGGTTGTCTTAAGTCAAAAGGAATAGAAATGAAACCAATGATGTTCTTTGAGAGACGATAGAGAAGAGCATAAGATGATACTAAAAATAAACTACTCCTTCTTCACAAATAAATATTTTCCAAATTAAAACTCTTTCACCAAACTTTTTGTAACTACTTTTCTCAGATCTTTGAAAAGAAAAACTTAAAACAAGATTTTGCTCAACTACGAGCTACTTAATTTCCTAAGCATTCAAGTAAATAAATTAAGAAAAATTTCTCTTTCCTTGGTAAATGAAACAACTAACCTAAACTACTTTACCAAACAAAGAAATGAATTTTTTTTTTTTATTGTTTTATGCTTCCAAACAAGAAATTTGAAAAAGAATTTTTCACTTTTATTCTAAAGAAAAAAAGGGGAAAATGACAACAAGTCAAGACCAAGAAATGAATTTAGGTTCAATCGCAAATCGCAGGGAGTCACTAACAATACCAAATAGGTAGATCAAAGCAGACTCACAAACTTGTCTAAACACCCTATCAAAGAAAATACAAGAAATTTTTTGATGAAAAGAAAGATATGCTGAGGTCATACCTAGGCTATAGAATGCTATAACAGAGACCATGGCTCGATCAAGAAAACACTTGAGAAGTGTGACTTATGATAGGGAAGAGGATGACTACCTCTTATAAGAAACATTTTCTCAACACAGGCATCCTACAGACACTTCAGCAGCCAACATATGTACGTGGGATGTCCAAAGGCAGGCCATGTATGCACGTGTGCAGGCCCACTATAGTTCGTGTACACCTCTGTAACTTCTTAAATAGATGAAAACCAACAGTCAAGAAAAGGCAGGGAGTACTGGTATGGAAGACCAACATCTCTTAAAAACACATAAGCTTACAAAAACTCAAAAACAGTGAGTAAATTGATTCAAAGCACCCAAAAATAAATATCCCCAAAGACCCTAGAGGCTTCCCCTGTATGGTTGCCAATTCTACATAGAGGGAAAACCTCTCTATGGACTACACCATACTTCTAAAATGTAGGTAGAGATAATGTTATGTCCCTTTCCAAATAGGAGCACCGGAGAGGAGGCTTAATGGTCTAAACCACCCCGTTAGACTATAGCCAAGGCCAAAGAGGGGTAAACAGGGTTACTAGAGGTCACTCCAATCACAAGTGTTATATTCAGAAAGTGGCATTGAGCTAAAAAGGGTTAAAATCACTTTTAAGTCATTATGAGCTAAAAATACAAGTCAACAACGAATTAGGGTTTCAACAGTGATTTAGGGTTTTGGAAGTCAACTGTGAATTAGGGTTTCAACATGATTTAGGGTTTTAGAAAGCTATAAAGGAAGGGTCAGTGACCTAATTCATCATTATGCAGATTATAAATTGTCATTGACGAGAAGAGGTGCATCTCAGGAGAGATAGTTTAGTGTATTCCAGGAGAAAGACACTAATTGGTTGATTTTGGTGTTGAAAGACACACCCTAGTCACCGAAAGATCATCTAGGTGTTCCCTCATTATTCATTAATTCCTCAGTGCTCCCATATTCCGGGTATTATCTTTTAGTTTCTTATTTGTATTCCGACTAATATACTTTTGTCTTTTGATTTAGCTGAGTGTTGTTATTTTATTCAGCCGCAGTTTCTTATTCGTATTCTGGCTAAGATCCTTTGTTTGTTGATCTAGTCGAGTATTGTCAATTTGTTCATCCTCATTCTTCCATTTTGTAATCCATAGAGATATCATAATGCAAAATTTGCATTCTTTTGTCACGTTTATTATTTTTATGGTCATTTATATGTTGTAAACCTTTGATCCTACACACACATTAACAGTGTTTCCTAGACTAGCCAAGTCAGGAACATTATAGTGGTATCAGAGCTTTAGTCCTACCAGCCTGTGACTAAAGATAATGACTGCAGTAGAAGACCCAGAGGGTCATGAACATGTAGGTGACGAATATGTCAATTACAACAAGCATCAGGAAAGAAGGCATAGGCCTAATTTTCCCCCTTTTCCTCATACCTCAGAGGAAGAGGAAGAGGCACAAAGAGAAGCAGAGAGAAGGGCAGAGCATGAGGCTGAGTGCAAGGCTGGGAGGATGCTAGGAGACATATATGAGTGACCAGAGGGCAGTGGCAAGGCCCCCATAGATCCAGAGGCATCTTTCATGCAGGTTATCAATGATATGTTATCTAGTCAATGGACCATGTCTCAGTCCTTGGCACAGGTGGTTGATAGATTGGATAGAGTGGGCACCCCAGATACATAAGTCCCACATGCATCACAGGGGAACTCGGGAGTACGCAGTAGTCTCCAATCACCCTCTCGCACATACACCTCTGCGAGTAGGATTCCCAGACCCTTGTTTCCCAGTTTCCAGAGGGCACCCCCAATAGAAACACCGCCTCCAATAGCACAAAGTCCACCCACTCATGCCGACGAAATTGCAAAGTATAGGAGGGAGTACACAGCATTGGGTCATGAATTCCATCAGTACATGACCTTAGTCGAGTACTATGTACTCAGACTCAGGAACCACCCCAGAGAGCCACAAAGGGGAGGACCACAACAGCAGCAAGGGCATAACCTCGATTTCATCCGAAAAGTTGGGAAACTCACCATCCCTTCTTTCAACAAATCGTCCAAATACACCACTAGAGTTTGGGCATAGAAGCTAGACACGTATTACATGTTCAACCAGATGACTGAGATAGAGGCCATCAATTTCGTGACCTTACAGTTGGATTTTAAGGCACATGAGTGGTGGTATCATGGACTGGTGACATTGGGTCACATTCACATCACCTCTTATAGGGAGTTTACAGATAGGCTCATGGATAGGTTTGACAGGAAGGATCACAAGATACACTTCAGGGATCTAGCCTAATTGAGACAAACTGGCACAACAGAGGCATTCATCACAGAGTTTTAGCAGGTAGACATGGAAGTGATGGATATATCAAAGCCTAGGATGATCATGCTATTCACAGAAGGACTCACAGAGCCTTTGAGAGGATGGGTGAAGGCATACATGCCTCCCACTTTGCAGGATTCCATCCTTCGCACTGGATATCTGGCAGACTCAATGCCAGAGACTAAAACTTTCTCCAAACCATTTGTGCCCCAGAGGGATTGAGACAGGAAGCCATTATAGAGAGAATGGAAGGGAAAAGAGAAGTTGGATGATGAGACTAGGAAAGATCTTATGAGGAAGAATCTTTTCTTCAGCTGCAGAGATCCTTGGGTCCTAGGCCACAGGTGCATGGGAAAGGTAGAGTTTCATTATATTGAGGTAGCATCAGACACCGTGGATAATGAGGAGGAGGATAAAGAAAGTGGATCCACTAAGTCAGAGGAGGAGTCAACACTAGCAGATGAGCAGCCTCCCCATATACCATCGACACCGGTAGGAGTCGATCCTCCAGTAGTCCCACAACCACCAGAATAGGTTAATAGGAGGAAACCAACAAAGGGAGGTGTCATAGAGACCCTTTCTGGTGTTCCTAGGGATGATACTCTCCGTATCAGAGGGATTATTGAGGGGAAATGAGAAATCACCCTGATAGATGGTGGGGCCACCCACAACTTCATCAATGCTTCACTAGTATCGATACAGGAACTTCAGAGAGAGGAGTTTGAGGGGTTTGATGTTGCGGTAGCAGATAGGCACACATTGGAGTGTCTATACAGAGTTCCAAACTTAAATATGAAATTAGGAAACGACACAGTGAGAGACACATTTTATGTGGTTGACCTATTAGACACAGATGTGGTGTTAGGAGTTCAATGGATGATTACCTTGGGAAAAATCACTACCAACTACCAAACCTTGGAAATGGGATTCAAAGATCAGGATGGGAAGAAAGTTGTTCTAAGAGGTATGTCGACAGGAGCACCCAGGACAGTTTCAACCAAGAATATGCAGAGGATATTTAGACATGGGGAGGTATCATATGCCGCAGAATGCTTGATCACTACTCAGAAGGATTCGAAAGGTCAACAACAATACCATACAGAGATCAAGAAATTATTAGGATGACATGAGGAGGCCTTTGAGGCAATTCCACTAGGGAGACCACCTAAAAGGGGGTTTGAGCACACCATTGAGTTGGAGGAGGGGGGCAAACCTAAGATCACCCCCCCTATCGTCATCCTAGGAGGTGCAAGGATGAGATAGAGAAGGAAATCAAGGAATTGTTGGCGATGGGACATATCAGAATGAGTAGCAGCCCATTTGCTTCTTCAATTGTTTTAGTTTTGAAGAAGGATGGCACCATGAGGATGTGCCTTGATTATCAAGCCTTGAACAAGAAAACCATAAAGAACCGGTACCCTATCCCACGCATTGACGATTTGATGGATGAACTAGATGGGGAATTTTTCTTCTCAAAAATTGATCTACGCTCTGGATATCATCAAATAAGAATCCGAGAGCAGGACATAGAGAAGACGACATTTCAATGTCATTTTGGACACTTCGAGTTCCTGGTTATGCTATTTGGGCTAACCAATGCACCCTCTACATTCCAATCTTGCATGAACCATATATTCAGGGATTAGTTAAGGAAATCAGTCTTGGTTTTCTTCGATGACATCTTGATCTATAGTCAGTCATGGCAAGAGCATATGAGGCACTTGGATGTGGTATTAAGAATCATGGAGGCATAGTCATTATATGCTAAAGAGTCCAAGTGTGAGTTCGGTATGAAAGAGATACTTTACATAGGCCACATCATCAGTTCACAAGGGGTACAGGTGCACCAAGAGAAGATCAGGGCCATTCTGGATTGGTCGACACCCAAGAATGTGACAGAATTGAGGAGCTCCTTCGGGCTGTGTAGATATTACAGGCAGCTTCTCCAGGGTTTTTTTCATCTTGGAGAACTGCTGATAGATATTACCAAGCATGGGGCCTTCATATAGACCAATAAATCACAAGAATCCTTTGATCACATGAAGGAATTCATGGGCACTAGTCTAGTGTTGGCACTACCAAACTTCACCTTGCCATTTGTACTAGAGTGTGACGCATTCGGCGAAGGGATCGGTGCAGTTTTTATGCAGGGAGGACACCCCATTATATTTGAGAGACAAAAACTTAGTTAACCTAATATATTGTACTCCATTTATGACAAGGAAATGTTGGCAATCATGCATGCCTTGACCAAGTTCAGACAATATTTGGTGGGCAACAAATTCATGGTCAAGACCGATCACGACATTTTGAAGTATTTCCTTGAGAATAAGGACCTCAGTGATCACCAATAGAAATGGGTGACAAAGGTACAATAATTTTACTTTGGCATAGAGTATGTCATGGGGAAGAAGAACATTGTGGCCGGTGCACTATCGAGGAGACTTGGGGCATGTTCTTTGATGGAGATTTCAGCATATTGGAAATCCCACTTATTAGTGGAATACTGCAAGAAAAAGTTCTCTTGTGAGGTGATGGATGGGAAGATAGAGGATGATCGGTATAGGGTCATTGAAGATGTCATTTTTTACAAGGATAGAGTCTAATTGGTGCCAGATTCAGGGCTTAAGAAGAAGATCCTCAATGCAGTTCATGATTCACCTCTAGCAGGCCATCAGGGGTTTTTCAAAACCTACAGACAGATCATAGAGAGGTTCTCATGGAAGGGCCTCAAACAAGACATTATGAGACACATCAGTGAGTGTGTGACTTGCCAGTAGAACAAGTCAGAGAATTTTCTTCCAGTAGGGCTACTTCAGCCACTCACCATTCCAGATAAAAAATGTGAGAGTATATCTATGGACTTCATCACAGGTCTACCCAAGGTCGAAGGTAAGGAATGTATCTATGTAGTGGTCGATAGATTGACCAAGTTTTCTCACTTCTATGAAATACCGACAAAGTACAATGCAGTTTAGGTATATGAGCTTTTCTTTAGGGAGGTCTTCTAACTTCTTGGGTTGTCGAAGAACATCGTTAATGACAGGGATAGTCGGTTCATAGGGACATTTTGGAGAGAGTTGTTTCAGTTGGTGGGGACAAATTTGACACCTAGCACTAGTTATCACCCTTGTATAGATGGGTATATAGAGATTGTCAACAAGTGGGTTGAAGGGTATTTGAGGAACTATGTAGGAGGACAACAGAGAATGTGGATAAAGTGGTTACATTTAGGAGAACATTGCTACAACACCACCTTCCACATGTCCATTGGTATGACACCCTTTCGAGCATTGTACGGATATGATGCTCCCACTTTGGTACACTTGGTATTCAGGGAGAGAAGAGCTCCCAAGGCCAAGGATTGGATCATAGAGAGTCAGGAGATTCTCAATTTGTTGAAAGAGAACCTGCAAATAGCGCAACACTGACAAAAGATAAGTGCGGAGAGGCATAGGATAGAGTGCAACTTTGAGGTTGGAGATTTGGTTTTCTTGAGACTCCAACCCTACAGACATTTATCTATGAAGAAGAGTGGGGCCGAGAAGCTCAAGCCCAGATTTTATGGTCCTTATAGGATCATGTGCCAAGTAGGCGAGGTTGCTTACGAGCTAGAGCTTCCAAAGGGGAGAAAGATTCATAACGTGTTCCATGTGTCTTGCCTAAAAAAGGAAGTGGGACAATTCATTAGCACATCAGAGGAGCTTCCCCCGTTGGATGAGGAGGGACAGTTGGAGTTAGTTCCAGAGGAGGTTTTGGAGTTCTGGGAGTGGAAAATGGGGAGCAAGGTCATCAGAGAGTGTTTGATTAGATGGAGAGGGATTCCAATAGAGGACACTACTTGGGAGAGCAAGCAGGTGTTGCAACATCCCTGGACTGGTATTGCTTGAGGACAAGCAATTTCGGGAAGGGAGGAATGTAATGTCCCTTCCCAAATAGGAGCTCCAGAGAGGAGGCTCAATGGTCTAAATCACCCCGCTAGACTATAGCTGGGCCCAAAGAGGGGTAAATAGGGTTACTAGAGGTCACTCCAGCCATAGGTGTTATATTCGGAAAGTGACATTGAGCTAAAAAGGGTTAAAAGCACTTTTAATTCATTATGAGCTAAAAATAGAAGTCAATAGTGAATTAGGGTTTCAACAGTGATTTAGGGTTTTTGAAGTCAACAGTTAATTAGGGTTTCAACATGATTTAGGGTTTTGGAAAGATATAAAGGAAGGGTCAATGACCTAATTCATCATTATGAAGATTATGCATTGTCACTGAAGAGAAGAGGTGCATCTCAGGAGAGATAGTTTAGTGTATTCCAGGAGAAAGACACCAGTTTGTTGATTTCGGTGTTGAAAGACACACCCTAGTCACCGGGAAGATCATCCAGGTCTTCCATCATTCTTCATTGATTCCGCAGTGCTCCCATATTCTGGGTATTATCTTTTAGTTTTTTATTTGTATTTCGTCTAAGATCCCTTTTTCCTTTGATCTAGCCGAGTGTTGTTACTTTATTCATCCACAATTGCTTATTTGTATTCTAGCTAAGATCCTTTGTCTATTGATCTAGTCGAGTATTGTCATTTTAATCAGTCGCATTCGGCCATTTTGTAATCCACAGAGATATCATAATACAAAATTTGTAGTCCTTTGTTGTGTTTATTATTTGTATGATCATTTATATGTTGTAAACCTCCGATCCTACACACACATTAGTAGTGATTCCTAGACTAGCCAAGTCAGGAACATTATAGCTAAGAGTCTAAAGTCTCCTACTTTTTATCAACTATCCTGACGTTATCCCACAATCATACATAAAAGACAAAGTACAGGGATCTAGTAGGCATACCTTAAACTTTGCATCCAATGTCGATCCCTTTGTGCTCGGTTGTTTCCTGACTGGAAGAATCCTCCCAAGGCTGACCTGGATTCACCAAAAGACAAACAAGAAACTAGAATCATGCATTCTATGTATGGATTAGTGGGTTAGACATCATAACCAAGAAATGTAAGAAAATTATAAATATTTAAGACATCATTTGGCAGGACAAAAAAAGTACTTCTTTATAGTAATCTCACAAAAGTTGTTTACAACATGAGACCGAAAATGCTCCTCAAACTTGGTCCTTGGCTCCTCTTCACCATGAACCAACTACTTCCACGTTTTCTTCTCCTCTTCATTTCTCTCTAGGGAAATGGAAAGGATTTGCAAAGGAGGAAGAAGGCATTCTGGCTCAAATGCATAATGTGGTTTCAAAATATTGGGGCAATGGGGGAATATTGAAATGGGTAGAGTTTCTATGCTCTCATGCTTCTTTTTGGAATGGGGCCCAAACACCTTATTTTATAGGCCAAAGAGATAGTAATGGTTGAGGTGGCTGGCTATGGGTGATCAAACGGTTAAGTAACGGCCCAGAAACCTGTATCCATATTCAATTTTAATTTTTCATGATTTTTTGTGAGTGTATGCGAGCTATAGTGGAGCAGAAAGAATGTGTATGTGATCAGTAGTGGTGTAGGGCATGTACACCTTCAAAAAAATGGTTTTTAGAAGAGTTGTTCAGTGATGGCTTGGCAAAGATAGAATGTAAGATGGCCTGATGCTAGGTATGCATGTCTGGTGTAGTTTAGGGTTATAACAAGCTTGGAATGTAAGTGCATTGAGATATTTGTATGATAAATTAAACAAAAATTCCCAATCCAATTGTATTAGGTCATGTTGTTCCATAAACCAATAATGATTGAATCTTAGCGCAATCTTTCTGATGAATATGTATTGACTTTGTTAAAATGGTCTAAAAAACTTTAATGGTTACTTCAACTTAGCTAGTGGATTGAGAGTGGTATGGTGTTGATGTTCTATTCTGAATTTGATATTTCTTGTCTATGAACTAAATGATCTTGAAAGAAAATTGAGTCCCTTAATCGATGACAATCTCTCTTGATACACTAAGCCAAAAAAAAAATTCTTCATACAAAAGTTCTTCCAGTTCACTAACATTAGGAAGAGACTTAGCTTCCATCCATTTTTTTACATAACAAGTACAAACTAGAGTATGTCTTCTATATTGATGGTGGATTGAAAGGTCCTACGAAATTAAGAGCCCATTTCCCAAAATGCTCGATGTTAATACTTGAGTTTCCAATGAAATTTCATTTTATTGTACTAGTTTTATGATAGTTTAAGAGAGGTCACAACTTCTAATGTATTTTCTAGCATCTCTTATAATAGTTGGGGAATAGTACCTCAATCATAGAACTTTGTAAGAAATCCTTCTATCCGCAAAATGTTCTTTGCATGGGGCATCAGGACATGCTTTCAACATATCAAAGATTTTATCTTCTCAAAGACAATGTCAGATAATATGGTCAGGTATTATTAGTCCCTTCCATAATCATAGAGGGACTATAACGAACTATAATTCGTTGACTACATATTAGTTTGTCCTTTGACCAAAAATATTTGCACAATACCTATTTTTGAATCTAGGGAATTAAAAACATATATTTTATATAATAAAAAGTACCATACATGTATTGATATAATTGGATAAGATATTGGAGGTCTTATTGCCATATTCAATATTCCCAATGTTTTATATGGCAACATATCCAAACTTTTTCTTGTATACTGTCTTTTTTAATCATATATTTTTCCTGTATATTTCTTGAAGGCGGATTAATGCTACCATTAGTTGGAATGTTTGTATTAGCATTTTCTGCTAGCTGAATATATATGTAAGTTTTGATATGTACTAAACATATTTAAATGTTTTGATATCCAAGCTTTATAGTGATTGAGAATTCTAAAGTTTATAACGCCCTTGCCGGATGTATTTTTGTTGAAATGTATTGACACTTATTTTGAGATGCATCCATGAGATGCGTCCATAGGCCTCACAAATTAAATGTTTACATGACACGACATCCTCCAACAGGACTAATAGCTTAAATGTTTGTGTACTGTAATGTCCTTAGACAGTCTAGTAGCCTTAAATGTTTATGTAAATACGCTTCTCAGAGTACATTTTTCCTCGAAATTTTCCATACACTTATAGTGAATTTGCACAGTCTTGTTTTTCCACCTCCAGTTCAATATCCATTGTATGTTTCATCCTTCTTCTACCTTTGCGATTCAATTTCGTAATTCTTGAAGCTACCTACATTGTTTACTAGTTCAATGAGTGCTTCTTCTTTGTTAGTTTGTCGGTTGATGCTTGTTGTTGTTTTGTTCGCAATTCAACATGCGCTTCAACATTTCATCGTTTCAAAGTAAGTTTCAATGCCATAGTTTCATTTTGTATTCCTTCTTTCTTGTTTAGTGTTTACAGTTTGCAGGTAAGAATGTTTTCTTATTTGTAGTGGCATGGTCCTCGTATGTTTCTGGTTCCTTCTGTGCTTGGGCTGCAGTTTCGTAATCGTTGGAGATACATATGTTGTCTACTGACTCGATGGTTCTTGTTGGTTTGTTGGTTCTTGGGTTGCTAGTTATGTTTCTTTGGCTCGGGTTTACGCTTTGGGGCATGGGGGTGCAGTTCGTCCTGTTCCTGCTTTCTCGTTGTTTTGGTGCTTGTTGTTTAGTTTTCTTTGATTCGGTCTTGCAGGGTTGGGGTCCAGTGGCAGTGGTTGGAGATTTTACTTTTTATTTTATTTTTGGATTATTATTGTTTTTTGGGGTGCTTTACGATGTTCAGCCCCTACACACATGAGTTGACATGCAGTTGTGTTATTTTCTCTATCTGTCAAGGTCGATATATGTTATTCTATAATATTTTTCTGGTGCTTCAGTTTTGGCATGAAGAAAATAGTTTCATGCAAAATTGTTCGAGAATTACATGTGAAATTTCAATATCCACTGTTTTTTTGTTGGAATAAAGCATATGCAGGCTACATTTATAAACCATGTATGGTCAGATGTGTCGATATGACATTACATGTTATTTCTCCTCTACATAGACTGGTGTGCGCATGATACAATTTGTGTTGTGATTGAGATATGATATGTACAACAAATATTCTGCAAGATTATATTTGGATATCTGGAAGCATGTCTGGGTTGTTTGCCATGGAAAACCAAAAACTTGTATCGTGGGAACAATAGTCTATGTAGAGGACAAAGACCATGTATTTCCATCGGTGGAAGCATATTTGGATAATTTTCGATGGAAAACTAGAAATCGTTTAGCTACGGCCATGCAATTGCATGATATTTTGTGGCTTGTAATATATTTTGGGCAGGAAAAAAAAAATTACACGTTTACAACCATGGATGGAAAAGTACAAAGGTTCATGTTTCTTCCTATATTATAGACTATTCATTGAGTCTGTTTTACTGTATGTACATATTTCTTTTTCTGTAGTGCATACTAGCTTCCATTCATCTTCATTGTATTTTGTGCGTTCCCACATTCAAACAAACATAATAGCTAGAGAAAACGAGGGAGTCTTCACTGCATCAATTGAAGAGGATATAGAAAGGTGCATGCTTGTACTGTTATTCATATTGCATTGTTTTATATTTCATTTATGGTCTATATATGTGTTCACCTAGTTTATTATATGTACATGTTGCGTGCCTTCCTACATGGTAAGTTATCTTCATTACATGCGTTCCTGCATACTAACCTACTTCATGTCCCTTGTGTTTTCATTGCATTTCTACAATTAAACAAATAGAATAGATGGAGATGACGATGGGATATTTCACGAGTAAATAACACTCTTTCTCTTTCTTTTACATGTATGTCTTCATTATAAGTTATCTTCAATACATGCATTCCTGCATACTAAGCTAGTTCATGTCCGTTGTGTTTTCGCTGCATTGTTGCATTTAAACAAACAGAATGGATAGAGAGGATGATGGAGTCTTTGGTGGGTAAATAGATCTGTTTCTCTTTCTTTTAGATGTTTTTCTTCATACTAACTTGACTTCATGTCCATTGCATATTCGGTGTTGTTGCCTCAGAGAAAACAGGTTGCTTGGATAGGGAGATGAATTTTTCTATGCAACAGCAGAGGGTTCTGTGGTAAGGTATTCTAAAAGGAATACCAAGTGTGATGGTAAATTAAATATACAAACCAGGTGGGGGAATATAATATTAGACTTGAAAACAGTGGCTTGGCAGTAATGGGCCTTTCTGCCCTCCCTATTTCTACTTTTTCCATTTTCTATTATCCCTTTTGTTTTCTAATTCATCTTCCTAGTGTGATTTCCAAAAATGCCTTGGTGCACCAATTGGTGGACTAACAATTTCACATATGTGGTCGTGCTTCTACCTTATTCCATAGTTACCCACTTTCTCAATTTGTGCTTGTTCATGGATGGACAAGCACAAAGGTTCATGTTTCTACCTATCTTCTATACCGTTCATTCAGTCTGTTTTACTGTATGTACATATTGCTTGTTCTCAGGTGCATACCAACTTCCATTCATCTTCATTGTATTTTTTGCATTCCCACATTCAAACAAATAGAATAGCTAGAGAAAATGAGGGAGTCTTCACTGCATTGGTTGAAGAGGATATAGAAAGGTGCATGCGTGTACTATTATTTCATATTTTGTTGTTTTGTATTTCATTTATGGTATGTATATGTGTTCACCTATTTTATTATTTGTACATGTTGCATGCCTTCCTACATGATAAGTTATATTCATTACATGCCTTCTTGCATACTAACCTGCTTCATGCCCCTTGTGCTTTCACTACATTGCTACATTTAAACAAACATAATAGTTAGAGATGACAATGGGCTCTTTTGTGGGTAAATAACCCTCTTTATCTTTCTTTTACATGTTTGTCTTCATTGTAAGTTATATTCAATACATGCATTCCTGCATACTAAGCTAGTTCATGTCCATTGTATTTTCGTTGCATTGTTGCATTTAAAAAAACAGAATGGCTAGAGAGGATGATGGAGTATTTGGCGGGTAAATAGACTTATTTCTCTTTATTTTAGATGTTTTTCTTCAAACTAACCTGCCTTCATGTCCATTTCATATTCGCCGTTGTTGCCTTGGAAAAAATAGGTTTCTTGGACAAGGAGATGAATTTTTCTGTGCAACAGCAGAGGGTTCTGTGGTACAGTATTCTAAAAGGTATACCAAGTGTGATGGTAAATTAAATATACAAACTGGGTGGGGTCATATAATATTAGACTTGAAAACAATGGCTTGGAAGTAATGGGCCTTTCTTCCCTCCCTATTTCTACTTTTTCCATTTTCTATTATCCCTTTTGTTTTCTAATTCATCTGCTTAGTGTGTTTTCCGAAAATGCCCTTGTGTGTCGGTTGGTGAACTAATGGTTTCACATATGTGTTCGTTATTTTACCTTATTCCATAGTTACCCACTTTCTCGATTGCAGGTGTGAGGCTGGAAGGTTGAACATTGCTCCCCTGGCTTCCGGGGGTCCGCGATATACAAATTGGCCATGGTGTCCCACGCTCATGCGCTCTTTACTGTTAAGCAATTATCCAATTAAAATAATCATATGCATACAATTTTACGGTTATTTAGTCCTTTTGATGGACAATATACAATGCATATGCTTGTTTAGTCCCGATGTTCATCTGCACATGCTTGCATCAGAAAAAGTTGGACTAGTGACATGGGCATGAACAATTAGTCATCCCATACATTAGCAAAACGACAAGGCCAAAGGTAAATATGCATATGCTATGCTCTTACTATGTTTACTAAACAAATATCCTTGGGTATATATTCATCTATGGCATGTTGGATATGTTGATGTCATCTGCAATACATGGTTTGCAGCCTGCAAGAAGTATCAACAAGTGCAAGCGAGATGCCAAACGTACTGCATGCTCTGCAAACTAAGAGGTGTGGTTGAAAAAATCTATCTCCATAGTTCATCAAAGCTATGTGTGTACTTGTATATTTATGCCAGTGAAAGAAGAATAACAAAAAAAAAAAAACACCACCATTGACTTTAGTTTTCCTATTCAAAAAATTGTCACCGGGTCTAGAGTTGTGACATCCAAAGTACTGTCAATAGAGGGCTTGAACAACCGCCAAACTAGACAATTGTTCATTGGGGACATAATGGTCATATATAGAACCTACTTGGACCAGGAAAATAAAAGTAGATCCATTATGTGTGCTGACATGACAAACAAGGAGGCCATGATGATAGTGACACTGATTGTTCCTCCACAACATGTCTAGAAACATGCAGAAAATATATTTCCATGTAATGGGATATCCATTACAAATTTTAATATATTTCCCAAAATACTATATGACCATGGTGATTGTGATCACGTTATTTCTCTCAAAGAAACAAGCATTGTGGAAAAAATTCTGACTATTTTTTCAAAATATAGTTTTGTCCCGGACTCGACTATCAGCCATCTTGCACAGAGAACTAATATTTACCCAATGGGAACAATTGGTGCAACTATCACACTGGTGAGAAAACATGGCTCACAACACATTCTCCATATAAAGGATGGAGAGTCAAACAACAACAAGGCAATGGTACCACTTTTCATATTCAGTTTTGTCCTTTACTTTCACATGTGCATGTATCTCGGATAAGTTACACACATATTGCATTGTTCCATGTTGCAGCTACAATTGTTCGATACGTATTCAGATTTGTTTTTGTCAATGGAACAACAATTGCATAAAGGGAAGATTCCACTTATGTTGTTCAAAAATATAACAAAGAAAAGGGATGTTATAGAAAGGATCTTTCATAAAACCCAGGGAACATTTGTAACAGAGTTGCAAGAAGATATAGTAGATGATCTGAGGAAACTAGCTAGCTTTACAACTTTTGTGCATATACATCCACAAAATCATCCTCACTTTTCTTATAGAAATAGCCTTTAACAAATTTATGCGGCCTGTTTAATATATTTTTTTTTTCTAAGGGAAGGGGGGGGGTGTGCAGTTGTGTATTATATTGTTCAATGTATTAATTCCTATCCTCTTGTTCCCAGGTTGAAGGTGTTTTAGTTGCATCCAATGTGTACTCGGCCCCTTTTGAAGTTGTATGTGAAAAATCCATCTCCCTTGCTTCTGTCTCCACTTTGATAAGTGATGATACGATTGATTGTCTATGATGTAGTGAAAAATGTCCATATATATATGGACATTGCATCAATGTTGTCATCCAAACCATGGGCAACAAAACCATGCATTGTACAGCTAGGCAACCTCTTACAAAATTTGCTTCCTAAGTTGGCATACTTGTCGTATGAAACGTATCTACATGAAAAGGCAAGAAGTGTCTACATGTTGCGAGAGCTTCAGATACATAGAAAATTCATCTTAAATGAGGACAATGCAATTTTTCATATTGGCTGAACAAGGGAAATATATATATATATATATATATATATATATATATATATATATATCAAACTTTGGCAGGAAACAAAAATACCTCATGTGTCTCTGTAATATTTCTTCAACATCCAGTTGAATGTTCATTGGACTTGGCTAGTTGGGATTATACGCGCATAATACTAGCATGGAATCAAACCCCATATATCCCATGGCCCCAATTATTTTCTACTGAGAACATATACTAGATGCAAGAGAAAAAAAACGCGGCGACGTCTTTTCTTTGTATATAAAATTGTTTGGTGCAAAGGTCGATGGGTCTTGCTCTATGGAACCTTTTGGGAACTTGCTTGCGGCCTGTTTGAAGTTTGGTTGGTTCTTGGTTATGTGCTTCGTCTCTCAATTTATATACCATGGAACTCCAACTGTTCTTTGGAGGACACAGAACAACATAATTGAATTTTTAAGCCAGTTGGCTCGTAGATCTGCCTAATAATTTCTATGGAACTGTGATGCAAATGTAGTATGTGACTTGTTTTAGCAGATTTCCTTGATCAATGAACTTGGCCAAATTGTTGTCTTGGAATAATTTGAAATCAACGAATGTATATTGTGTAAAGTGAAATTGTGCTATCATATAAGAGGCCCTTAAAATTCAAATTGGTCGTTGTTTTGACATTCTTTCTTAATCGATGAACTTGGTAAAATTAATGTCCTGGAATAATTTGAAATCAACGAATATATACTGTGCAGAGTGAAATTGTGCTATCATATGAAAAAAAGGCCCTTAAAAATCAAATTGGTCCTTATTATGCTTGCGGTGATAGAATTTAAAAAAAAAAAAAAAAAATCTTTCCTTCATTTTTAAAAAAATAAGTGATTTAACATCCTTTAATAATTTAATGTAAATCACATGTACAATATCAATATTTAATATTAATAATTTAGTATTTGAAAATATTTTTTTTAGATAAAGTTAGATAGGATGACCATCCGTAAACAATTTCAATATTGAACCCACCAGACGTGGAGTCTTGTCGATTTGTATGTTGCAGAACTCCAAGTGCTTTTTGGAGGACACGGGACAATAGAAGTGCAATGTTTAGCCAACAAGGCCACAAGTCCGCCTGTCAATTTTGTATATCGTGGAAGTCTAGGTGCTTTTTGTAGGACATGAAACAATAGAGGCTCAATTTTGTGTCTTCCAGGACGAGAAACTATGATCCAAAAAGTGCCTATGTATGGAATGAGGGATCTGTATATGCTATATAAAATATCATGTCAATACTTTATAAAAGTAATATAAATGTTTTGACCTGCATAGAATAGATCTAGCTAATTAATGATATACACATTTGTAGAGAGAATTGGAAAAAGAAGAAGAAGGAGAGAAAGAACGGAAAGAATTCTCATTAACCGTTGTGAATAATGAATAATTTACACACGATATACTATGTATAACTCAATGAGTTAGACTTGAGGTGAACCAAGTAACCATAGTGGTGGTATAGAGTGATATGGATACACACCAACAGTTACGGGAGTGAATTTCCACCTATTCTAGTCTCTCAGGCAGTTACGGGAGTGAACTGCCACCTAGTTGAATTAACTAGTCAACTAGTCTTCAGTTAACTGACTGAACAGAAAGTAGTGAGGAGTTAAATCAAGGAATCAAGGCTAATGCACCACTTTAGTGATGATACCAAGGAAATTTCGAATTATCATGGTGATGATCCCAATGTTGCATGGTGATGATCCCAATGCAACATCTAAACTCAAATCAACCAGTCAAACTAAAGTGTGAACTGAAAGAGAATATTCTCTAGGTGGAATATTCTCTCCTAAAATATAGGAGACTAGATAATGACTAGTTATGACTAATGAAAAAATAAAAACCTTAAGAAAAAGTAATCCTAGGTGTGTGTGAAGTAACTCCAACACCCCCCCTGAACATCACTATGGTGAAAATAAAGATTGGGTCCCAGCAATGAGGCCATGTTAGGTACCCAAGTAAAAAAGGTACACTGAAAATAAAGTGAAGAAAGAGGGAAAACCTCATGGGAAAAACCCCCCCTCAAGGTACAATGTATGTAAAAAAGAAGAACTACAGTTGCTAGGAAACAGTGTCCTTCACTCCAAGACAACCTCGTAGAGAATGGAATTTATGCTCAGTGAAGGTCTTGGTGAAAATGTTTGTCATCTTTTCTGTTGAAGGAAAGAACTGTAATTCAATGATCCCCTCCTATACCAAGTCTCAGATGTAGTGCATGTGGATCTCGATGTCTTCATCCGCTGCCTCTGAACTGGATCTCTGCATAACTTCAGAGTGCTCTGGTTGTCACACCAGATGACTATCGGCTAATGAAACTGAATGCCCAACTCAGTCTGAAAATGTTGTAGCCACATAGCCTGAATGATTATGTTAACTGCTCCTCTATACTCTTCCTCAGCTCAAGATAGAGCAATGGAAGCTTGCTTCTTTCTCAACCAATAGATAGGCCTGGAACTAAGACTAAGTGAGTAACTAGATGTGGACTTGTGATCAATGCTATCGCCAGCCGAGTCGGAATCAGTAAACCCGGTGAGATATAATGTAGATTTTGCTGCATAATGAATCCCAAAGGTGATGGTGCCCTGTACATATCAAAGGATACGCTTTGCAGCTTTCCAATGTAGCTCATGTGGCTCCTACATGAACCTGGAAACTGCACCAACTGCATATGAGAGTTTTGTTCTAGAGTGTGTGAGATACAACAAGCTTCTCACTAGTTTTCTATACAGTGTGTTGTCAACCAATGGAGTCTCCCCACCATCCTCAAGTTTGACTCCTGATAGGAAAGGAGTCAAAGTAGACTTGTAGTCTGTCATGTGAAATCTCTCAAGGAGATCTCATACATACTTGGCTTGAGATAGTTTGATGCTTGATGCATCCTGACTGATCTCAAGTCCAAGGAAGAAGTGTAGTGGACCCATGTCCATCATCAAAAACCTGTCATGAAGAATCCTCTTGACTGCAGCAATCGTTGAGGTCGAGCAACCAATGATCAACAAATCATCGACATACAAAACTAAAAGTAGAAGTGAATCATTCATCCTGAGCATGTATACATTCAGGTCTGATTTACAACGTACAAAGTTCTATGACAACAGGCAGGAGTCTGTCTTGGCATACCATGCCCTCGAAGCCTGCTTGAGGCCATAAAGTGACTTCTTCAGTTGACAAACCAAAGATGAGTCCTGCATAAATCCCTAGGGCTGCTCCATGTAGATATACTTAGAGAGATCACTATGAAGAAATGCATTCTTCACATCCATCTAATGGACTTCCCATCCCTTGGTTGCCGTAATGGAAAGTGCCAATCTTATGGAATCCATCTTCGCTACTGGAGTGAAGGTCTCATCATAGTCAATACCATGAACTTGTTGAACGCCTTTGGCGAAAAGTGTGGCTTTGTATCTTTGGACCTGTCCATCCACTACGCTCGTGGTCCTATAGACCCATCTGCATCTGAAAATTTTCCTCCTAGACTGAAGGGGAACCAGATCCCAAGTCTGGTTCTCGAGGAGGGAGTTGTACTCCTCCTGCATGGTGGATTCCCAAAAGGGATTTCTAGAAGCCTTGCCATAATACTTTGGATTTGAAGACTGAACCAAGAAAATATGCATGTAAGGGAATGGTTCAGTGGCAGTGAGTGCAATAGGAGGCTCTTCAAAATTAGATCGAATCCTTCTGGTATCAGATGGATCACCAACAACATCCCCTCCATCCTGAAGAGTATTCTATGCCCACTTGAGCCTCTGCTCTGGCTCTGCAACTGCATCTGGATGCTCTGACTCTAAATATGAATCTAAATAATCTAATTCCTCTGAATCAAAACTCTCATCTAAATAATATTCGGCATGTGCATGCTCATCATCTCGGACAGGTGGAAGAGTGAAGGTGTCTGCATGCGACTGCTGAGGTACATGCGAGACACTTTCCTCAAATTAAACACTACACTAAATGATGATTCAACCTAAGGAAATATAAATAAGCCGATATCCCTTCACACCATTGGGGTATCCAACAAAAATGCACTCAGTGCTATGTGGATCAAGTGCCTTCCTCTTTTTAGAGGGAATCTGGGCCCATGCATGTGAGCCAAAAATGCGAAAGTGGGCCACTTCTGGTTTGAGGCTACTCCAAGCCTCGTACGGGGTCTTATCCTTGAAATATCTATGAGGAGATTTGCTTTGGATGTATGTTGTATAGTTAAGTGCTTCGACCCATAGTCTTTGTGGTAGTGACTTTGCATGCAACATGCAACATGCCATCTCCTTTAGAGATCTTTTTTTCTACTCGACAACTCTGTTTTGCTGCGGAGTGTAGGGAACTGTATGATGCAATTGAATCCCTGCCTCATGGAAAATATTATGAATCTCATTATTCACATACTCTCCCCCGTTATCAGTTCGAAGGACTTTGATATTCTTTCTGGATTGTGTCTCAACCAAAGCTTTGAAATCTTTGAGGTGTTGAAAGACCTCGGATTTTTGACTGATAAAGTAGATCCAAGTAAAACGTGAGAAATCATCAACAAAGATGAGAACAAACCTCTCTTTGTTGATCGATGGATGTGGAAAAGGACCCATAAGGTCACTATGGATCAGATCTAAAGGTGTGGAAGCTTGCTGAGACTTTCCATTGACGAATTTATGTTGAGGGTGTTTTCCGAGAACACATCCCTCACATACTCCCTTGGAGAAATGAATGTCTGGTAGAAAATCAACCAATATGTGATTGCTAAGCTATTGCATGTATCTGAAATTCAAATGTCTAGACCTTTCGTTCCATATCCTACTACTTACATCATCATGAGTAAGCAGTAAAGAAAAATCAAGTTCAATGAATTTAGAAAATGTATACAATATAGATTGATGATTTACCTCACTGGTAGCAACCCAGGAGTTGGTTTTCATGTTGTATATGTCCAAAACATTTAGTGTGAATATGATTTTCTTTCCGGTGCCAGAATTTTTCATCTGATATACAGAGAGAAGGTTGATAAAAAGTTTGGGAACATGCATCACTCTCTCGAAGCTTCCATTGGTGAGTTCAATCCTTCCTTTGCCAGTGACTTCGATAGAAGTGTTGTCCCCCATCAGTTTGAAGGACCTTTGCATGAATCGAAAGAATAATATACTTCTTATAAGGAATCCATGTGATGTGATTCTCATGAATCTACGATCCAAGCATCAGGAGAGGAGTTGATGGCAATCAACACATGGCTAGAATTGCCTTTCTTAGAATTCGGATCTTCTGGCTTCTTCTTATTTGCACCCTTGGGGATGCGATCTCCAAGGTTGTTTTTCTGAATTATATGAGACATCAGATATATTTTCTTTTGCATGCATGCAGATTTCGAATGGAATCCTTTGTGACAGTACATGCATTTATCTCCTTTTCTTTCCTTTTCTCCATTAGATCTGGAGGCATTGGTGAAGAGTTTTGTGTACCCTTCCTTCTTCATATGTGAATGAGATTTACGCTTATATTTATCTTTATATTTCTGATATTTTTGTTTGACATAATGCATAGTGAGTGCATGCGCCCTTGGGCCTTTGATTGTGCTCATGTTGATATGCTTGTTTTGCTCTTGTGTCAAGGATTCGATAAATTCTTCAAGAGAAGGAATCTTCCAGGTGGCTCCAGAGGTGAATCCGAAAGTGTGGAATGCACATACGAATATAGAGAATTTAGGACCAGGCTTGGAGAGAATGGTGAGAACCATTTGTTTCTCCTCCTTCAATTTATCAACCCCACAAGATTTAAGTTGCGACAGTAAATCCTTGAATTTTGTAAAGAAATATTGGATATTCTCGAAGCTTTTTGGATCCAATGTGAGCATCCCCACCTACAACATGTGTCCCATCATCTCATCCTATTTTCCAAAGAGCCCTTCCAAGATGCTCCAGGCTTCAATGGGAGACTTACAGGAAGATATATGAAAAAGGAGATCGGGTGAAATAAGACTGCAAATTGTTCTGAGTGCCTCATCCATGTGATTTAAGTGCTTGGATTTTTCTATGGCTGATGTCGGTTCTATATATGTATTCATGGTTAACCTATACAACCCTCTGGATCGAATATTTATGTATATTTTCTCCTTTCATGCAAAATAGTTGTAAGGTGTAAGAATGAATTCTTTTTGGAATTCCATCTTTCCACTGTCTTCAATCTTTTCTACCTGCAAAAAAATTTGGTGTAGATTTTTCTTAGTAGTCCGTCGTATCTAATACCATGTAAATGTGTTGAAATGCATAGAATAGATCTAGATAAACAATGATACACACATTTGAAGAGATAATTGGAAAAAGAAGAAGAAGGAGAGAAAGAATGGAAAGAATTCTCATTAACCGTTGTGAATAATAAATAATTTACACATGATATACTCTGTATAACTCAATGAGTTTGAATTGGGGTGAACCAAGTCACCACAGTGGTGGTCTAGAGTGATATAGACGTGCACCAGTAGTTACGGGAGTGAACTTCCACCTATTCTATTCTGTTAGGCAATTACGGGAGTGAACTGCCACCTATTTTATTCTCTTAGGCAATTACGGGAGTGAACTGCCACCTAGTTGAGTTAACTAGTCAACTAGTATTCAGTTAACTAACTGAACAGAAAGTAGTGAGGAGTTAACTCAAGGAATCAAGGTTGATGTGTCACTTTAGTGATGATAACAAGGCAAGGTCGAATTATCATGGTGATGATCCCAATGCAACATCTAAACTCAACTCAACTAGTCAAACTGATGTGTGAACTGAAAGAGAATATTCTCTAGGTGGAATATTATCTCCTAAAATATAGGAGACTAGATAATGATTAATTATGACTAATGAACAAACAAAAACCTTAGGAAAAAGAAATCCTAGGTGTGTGTGAAGTAACTCCAACAAGTACATGTTTACGTTTGTCTCTCAATTTGTATATCGCGGAAGTCTGGGTGCTTTTTGTAGGACACAGAACAATAGAGGCTCAATTTTGAGCCTACCAGGCCGAGAACCCACGATACAAAAAGTGCCTAAGTATGGAATGAGGCAATCGCATATGCTCTATAAAATCTCATGTCAATACTTTATAAAAGTACATATTTACTATGTATTGCTCATTTGTTGGAAAACTTTTATATCACTCGCCCGACCAAATTGTATAAATTTTCTCCTCTAATTAAATTCTACAATATCAATATTTAATATTAATAATTTAGTATTGAAAATAATGTTCTTAGATATGTTAGATAGTTGATAGGGACTACCATCGTAAACAATGGAAAACTTGAACCCGCAATCCCTCGAGTCCATCTGTAAATATGTATATCGCGGAACTCTGAATGGCACTTGGAGGGCACAAAACAATGAAAGTGCAATGTTGATCCAACTAGCCCACAGTTCCACTTGTCAATTTGTATATCACGAAATTTTGGGTGTTATTTGTAGAGTGCAAAAAAATAGAGGCCCAATTTTCATCCCGAGAGCCCGCGATCCAAAAAAGTGCCTAAATATGCAATGGTGGATCCATACATGCTCTATAAAAATTTCATGTCCATAGTTTATAATAGTACATACTTTGTATGTATTACTCATTTTTCGGAAAACTTGTAAGTACGGAAGTTGGCGGATTCATGAATTCATATTTCACTTACTTTTATATCACCAGCCCGACCAAATGCTTCCTCGTTTGATATTGTAATAAACCAATATAAACTATCCCAAGTCCAATCGTGCTATGACATGAACATGAGGCCCTTAAAATTCAAATAGCTGACAAGTCTGGTCGTCAGTTTGTATATCGTGGAAATGTGGGTGTTATTTGTAGGGCACGAAACAATAGAGGGCCAATTTTGAACCCGCATGCCTGAGAACCCACCATCCAAGTAGTGGCCAAGTATGGAATGAGGGATTCGTACATGCTCTATAAAATCTCATGTCCGTAGTTTTTAGAAATACATCTTTACTATATACTACTCGTTTCCTTTGGATGTTGTTTAGAAGACACATAAGAATAGAACTGCAATGTTGAGCAACCTAGTCCACATATTCGTCTGTTAATTTGTATATCACGGGATTTCGGGTCCTATTTATAGGATACATAGCAATAGAGGCCTAGATTTGAGCCCGCCACATCGAGAAACCACAATCAAAAAAGTGGCCGAGTATGAAATGTGAGATCCGTACAAGCTCTATAAAAACCTCTTGTCCATACCTTGTAAGATTTCATACTTAGTATATATTACTCGTTTTTCGGAAAAATTCTACCTGTGGAACTTTCCGAATTCATGACTTCAGGATTCAATTACTTTTAGATCACTAGCCTGACCAACCACTTCTTAGTTTGATATTGTAAGAAACGAATGTAAATTGGCCCAAGTCCAATTGTTCTATTACATGAACACGAGGCCCTTAAAATTGAAATATCCGAAAATACGCTTGTCAATTTGTATATTGTGGAACTTTGGGTGCTATTTGTACGGCAAGGAACAATAAAGGCCCAATTTTGAGCCTGCCAGCTTGAGAACCCACGATCCAGCCTAAGAACTCACGATCCAAACAGTGACCAAGTATGGAATGAGGGTTGCTTACATGCTCTATAAAATCTCATGCCCATACTTTATAAAAGTACATATTTGGTGTTGTAAAAATTTCATGTCTATAGTTTATAATAGTACATACTTAGTGTGTTCCAGCCCAACCGACTACTTCTCCATTTGATATTGTAAGAAACAAATGTAAAGTGGCCCAAGTCTAATTGTGCTATTACATCAACACAAGCCCCTTCAAATTGAAATAGTCCACAAATCTGTTTGTCAATTTGTATATCATGAAACTCTAGGTGGTATTTGTAGTGCATGAAACAACAAAGTCCCAATTTTGAGCCCGCCAGATCGAGAACGTGCGATCCAACCTGAGAACCCGCGATCCAAAAAGTGACCAAGTATGGAATGAGAGCTTCGTACATGCTCTATAAAATCTCATGCCCATACTTTATAAAATTACATATTTGGTATTCATAACTCATTTCACATATTCAGATTTCACTACTTTTATATCAACAGTGTGACCAACCAACCGCTTCCCTGTTTCATATTGCAAACCTCCTTGTCTAATTAAATTGTACAATATCAATATTTAATATAAATAATTTAGTATTCAAAAGAATGTTTTTAAATAATGTTCAATAGTTGATAGGGATTATCATCCATAGACAATCATACGCTCGAGGCCGCTAGTCCTAGAGTCAGTCTCTCAATTTGTATATCACGTAACTATGAGTACTGTTTGTATGAAACAAAACAAAAGGAGTGCAATTTTGAGCGAGTTACCTCGTAGGTCCGCTAGCCAATTTGTATATCGCAGAATTTTGAATGCTATTTGTAGGCCATGGAACAATGGATGCCCAATTTAGAGCCTGCCAATCCGAGAACCCGCGATCCAAAAAGTGCCTAAGTATGGAATATGGAATCTGTACATGATCTATAACATCTCATGTTCATACTTTATAGTACATATTTAGTGTGTATTACTCGTTTTCCTGAAAATTTCTAGTTTCTCTTTTGTCTCTGCTTTTCTTTTTTGAAACGTAGGTTCTTGCATAGGCGGATTTAACATTGCATTTTCATTGTTCTGTCGTCTGCGACTAGCACCTGGACTTACGCGATTTACAAATTTTCAAACAAGCCCCCCTTCATCTCCTATTCATTTGCTTTCTGTTTGGTTGGTCCTTTTTCCCAATGTCTCATGCTTTTATATACAGAACTCTAGGTTCAACAATTTACAAATTGCCCTCTCACCATTGCACTTTTGTTATTCCCCTACGCACAGACAACAACTGAAATTCCATGACATACAAATTGATGACCAATATCTATCACTGAGATGAAATATGACCATCGACCCTTCATGTCTCTTGAGTATTTCTTCTACCCTTTTTCTTTTGGAACCCACCCAACTACTTTCCATACTTAGGGATTTCCTGGAATCAGTTTCATGGGTTGGTCAGTGCTTCACCACAATTCACCATCAATGCTACCTTCGTACTTGTTTCCATATATGCAATAATCAAGATATAATGCTAGTAGTTCATCCTGCATGAACCGTTAAGATTTTCATTAATGTCCAAAAGTCCGGTGAATATTTTTCATTACTATGAATTAAACTAAGATTTATGCACAAGTATGTTATCCTTTCCAAGTATTCATTTCAAAAATGATGCAATCTATTTATTGTGTGCTGGTTGGTTGACGCTTTTAAGAAATCTCTAATTCTCAATCTCTCTTTGTCATCACCACTAACTTCGCATTTTTTTCTAATTATGCAATTAGTGAGTTGTGATAGTGACAACTCATTTCACACGAACCATGGAGATTTTCATTGATCAGCAAAAGGCTCGAGGATATATTCCATTGATACATATTAAACCATAATTTGCAGAGGGTTATATTATCCCTCCCTGATTTTCATTTCAAACATCTTCTCGAGCAAAAAAAAGTCTTGTTAACTTGTCACAAGAGTTCTATCTAGAAATAGTAAACACCTTGGGGCATAATGGCCAGAGGTTCCACTATTCCAGGGCATATTCTTACTACTCATCTCCCTCCGCCTAGGATGAAAAAAGGATATGGTCCTTTAGTACACAGAGAGATATATTTTAAGACAAAGAATTCCAAGGCAACCCTGCCTGCTCAGAGAACCTACCCAGTTGCATTCATGGCTGGGGCATAGCTTGATGTCATGAATTCTGAGCCAGAAGAAGATGATCTGATGGGCGATGATACGACAATGGATGATGGAAATGTAGAGACTCTTCCCACTCCTGTGCCCAAATTGAAATCAACCATAACAAACGGAACTTCCCATCTCGGTGATGGCGGTCCTGACAACACCAAAAGGAGTTTCAGAAAAGAAACCCATGATAAACGCAATAGCCACTCTACAGCACGAAAGTAGAAATTCCAGAGTTCCAAATTAGTCTGTTCTGGATGGAAGAATTTCACTGTAAAGAAATCATATGTTGGTGCTCCCAGAGATATATTTCAAGATAAAAAAATATTGACTTATGGGACTAGTGTCCTCTTCTCTGGATATACAATTAACATCTTTAGGAATGAGGTCCAAGACTCTCACTACTGCAAGGTATTTTTCTACTAGTCATCTCCTTCCACCCATAATGGACTAATTTGGGCCTCTAAAATTGCACATGCAACCTATGCTCCTGAATTTTTTTCGAATATGCAAAGGCATTTTCAGCTAAGGGCTATTCCATTTTCCCTACAACCTTCTTCATCTTCTTCCGCATGGGAAGCTTATGAAAACTATAAATTTTAGTAGAAGATTATTCATCGAGGAGAAAATTGGGATGATCTTGCATACTATGGATCCCATGCCTGTGTTTGTCGTAGATACATTCAATGTTTTGGCCCAAAGAACTGGGTCCAATTTCTAAGGATAGATGTACAATACTTAGTGTTTTTTTTTTTTTTTTAAATGGATTTTCTATTAAAAAATAATTTCCTTGGACTCTTGGTTGCTCCTTCTTTTCTAGATTTAACGCATGTTCTCGTTAGCATGGTTTGGTTCTCTTGTACTTCTTCGATATTGTGTTTACTTAGTTTATTTTTCCTAAGATGGAACATCTAACAGTTATATGAAAATATACTGTGTCAATCCACCAGCCTTTTATGAAAACAAAAAATGGATTACACAGTTTCAAACCAACATTCACTTCTATTTGTAATGCAGATAGAACATAGCAATACCGATCTACAATCTTGCAACAAAATCGTTATTCTTGTTTCTAGACATGCAATTATTAAGTTTTAATACTAAAAACCCATAATGCAAGAATTTTAATACTTGAGTTAATATGTTGCAGTCATGGAAGAATGTATCAGGAACACAGTTACACCCACAAGTTCTAATAAAATCTAATCTTCAACAAAGCATTTGCTAGAAATTAGTAGAAATTGAAGTTTAGTAGTTAAGTTAATATGTTACAGTCATGGAAGAATCTATGAAGAACATACTTACACACACAGGTTGCAATAAAATCTAATCTTCAACAATGCATTTGCTGACAATTAGTAGAAACTGATGGTTTTGTAGCAACGGGGCTTCTTTGAAACCAATCCGTGCTTACCAAAGCTGCCTTCCACCTTTCTATTTTCCCACTCTTTTATTCCCTGTAGTTTCTCTTCCAATTTACTTAATCATTTTTTTTCCAAAAATTCCTTGTTGCGCGGCTTGGAGGATTCACACGTTCTCATAGAGCACTTTCCCTTTCTTTAAATTGACCCTATATTGTTCTGTGCCCTACAACTGGCACCCAAAGTTCTGACATATACAAATTGACAGGTGTACTTGCATGTTTACTGGGTCAACATTTCACTTCTACTTTTTCATGACCTCCAAACAACATTCATTGATAGATAGGCTCCAGGGATGGTGGGCTCAAGATTTCCTTTGTTTACGGATGGAAAAGTGATAAAATGAGTCATACCACATTTGCGCCACATAAGCTATATTAAAGGGCAAAGCATTTCCTCTATAGTTCCATGTCCTGCAAATAGCACCCACAGTTCCACACTATACAAATTGATAGCCAGACTGGAGGATTGGTTGGCTAATAAAATGCATTGGAGTTCCACGATATACAAATTGACATATCAAGCATACAAGAAAGAACCAAGTAAACTTGTGGATCATATTCTTGGTTGTTGTTTTTTGTTCCCGCTAGCTTCGCAATTCTTTCCAAGTATATATCTTGCCACAAAAATGGGATATCTATTACAGATTGGTCCTTTTTTTCCCATCTTCTATACTTGGTGAAATATTTGTTTCTCTTTTCCCTGAACTTTATCTTTTTTGTCACTTATTTTTTCTTTCAAAAATGTATGGATGTGCACGTGGGCGGTCTTCCGGGTTCACACTTGCACTCGTGCTCTTTTATCACGACACCGACCAACCGCTTCCCCATTCCATACCCAAAAACTTCTCTGACCGTGAATTCCCGGTAGGTGGGCTCTAGATTGGACTTTTGTTGTTCCATGGCCTGCGAACAGTACTGTCACTTCCGCGATATACAGATTTTCAACCGGACTCAAATCATACCCTCTTCTGTATTATGGTCCACCTATCATGTCCTCTTCTGTGGTATACATTTTTCACTGAAAACTTCTGAGAAATAAAATTTAGCAGTCGGGTCCTCGCATATTTTGTGGAAATATTGTCACCCCATTTTGAAGCCCGCCTCTCTGCTTTCCATACTTCTCCATTTCTTCAAATTTCTTTGGTGGATCATTGTTTTGGCGGGTTGAAGAAATATTCAATTCCTATTCATTGTTTCCTATTCCCGCACCCCTTTACAATTAGTAATTTCCAATTATATATAACATCTTATTTCTCGGCATGCAATTAGCAATTTCCCTATTCCATACGTAGCCACTTTCCCAAAATTATGCAAATATACAAAATGGTCATTGAATTGGCCCATCATGATCTCTTCCATTTTAGACATTTTGCACTAAAAAATTCCGATACATAAAATTTGACTGTGCAACACTCGTCTGTCCTAAGTATCCCCATAACCCTTTTTTGAATCTCGTCAAACCTCTTTTTAGAACTTTCCATTCTTTCCTTGCTCTCTATTGTCTCAGTCACTTTTGCA
>ML800563.1:89142-109937 GCA_009831015.1 Picea engelmannii
ATATCATGTTTCTCAATATGGAATTACTAGCATTTTATTCTAACAAGCCATCATGCAGGAACCATATAAATTGTTATTGATGGGCAAAAGGCTCAAGGAGATCTCCTTTTGATGTGCATTAAGCCAAAATTTGTGGGGATATTATATTATCCCTTCTGAGTCTTGATTTCAAACTCTTGAAATGTTGTTCGCGCGTCGTGGCCTTCGCATGTTCATGAAACATCCAATCCTTAATTGCTCTTTGTCGTACCCACCACCTTTGCATTTCTAAATATTCATTAAATTATTTTTACTGCTAACAGTTCATCATGCACCACCATACAGATTGTCATTAATTAAGGAAAGGCTCGAGGAGATTTCCCATTCATAAGAATTTAACCAACATTTAGAAGAGAGTTAAATTATCTGCCCTAATTGTTCATTTAAACCATCATCTACACCAAACCAACATTCTCATAAACCTATGGCATCATCTCGACAACATTTATGTGGAGATACAATGAACTTCTTCAGCCGCGAGGACCATAACTTCTAGTGATCTAGGGAATATTCTTATTACTCAACCTCTGCCACAGAGAACCAAGTAATTTGGACCTGCAGGATTTCTCATGCAGGATGTGTCCTTGAGGTTTTTTACTGTAAGGACCTGGTCTCTTGGTGCATGGGACCACTCTTTTGTTTCTTTGTCCCCTCAAGTCTTCCGCCAGATGCTAAAATTGTCAGAGGCAACATTGACATTCAAGGGAGAATATTCCAAACAGTTCATAGCAAAGCATAGTAACCGGTTGGACCTCTTGCCCCATTTTTTGGAAAACCCGCTTCTAGTTCTTAAAGATATTGCAAGCTTCTAGGTTAGTTGATTTAGAAATCCATTTCACGAAATTTCTTGGTTGTTTACAAGAATAACGGGACAAGATTCCACAACAACAGTTTCCTGGATGGATCTTTATATTTTGTATTTCACAGTCAATGAGCAAGCCATTTTTTATTGGGGTAGGTTAACTTCCCATGAAATTTGTTCCTAATTGTCAAGCTTCAAAAGGGATAAATTTTTTTATATGTCGTCCTATTTAGTTTTTTCAATAGCACATTCCTGTCGATTTCAACAACTATCTCTGTCCAAGAATGTCAACTGTGAATTCGACCCAGTAACATTTTGGTACCAGGCCTTGTGGAAGCACAAGGCTTCCCACTACTTTTATGAGGTTTTTAATGGATTCGTGTCTATTTTCAAAGCTTTGTTGTTAGAAGAAGATAATCCCCGCATATCTAAATAGGAAACCAGTTTTTTGGACAAGAAGGGGACACTCAGACATTTGGATAATTACATTGTCATAAGAGATTTTGGCTCCACGGAACAGCCTGCTCTCCTTCCATGTCACATTATGCACAGAATGTTTGTTGCAAAAATAGCACGATAATACGGCTACTAGTTCCATATGTTACAAAAGAAAAAAAAAAGTTCATTCCTTTGCCTTGGAAAGTAGGGGAGTTCCTATTGAAAAACATCAATAAAATTGATGAATTCGCAGCACATTCTAGCATCTCCAGCCTAAGATATGATAAAATCATAAGAGGGTTTGACCCTTATAATATTTTTTGAAAACATTTACAAACACTTGGCCTCAACGATTTTTAAAAAAGAAAACACCTGCTGAAAAATAGAGAAAGTGGTGGCAACGGTCCTGCCTCTGATGTCAACAACATAGACACAGTGCAAAGCTGCACTAAATTGTACATGCAATAACAAAAAAGGCCTCGGTGAAAAGAGTGTTCAATCGATAAATAACACTCCAAAAATTAAGACATCCTAGAGCATCACTCCAACGACCCACCACAGCAACAAAGAAACTCAAAGTTCTTCAAATGGAGGAGGCAATAATGACCCTCCTCACTCTAAAATGTATATTTCTCAGAAGCTTCCAGTAGAGTAGAAGAGAAAAAAAAATGTGGGCCAGATGAAAGAGCCGGAAATTTAGAGTGAGAACATGGAACTTGACACTGATCTATATGGCATGATCTTCTTCCTTGATCAGCCCGGAGACTCCATCCACCATAGCCATCCAATGGACATATTTGTTACCCAAAATTTTGACGAAGATGAATCCTTCATGTTCCAGAGCATTGTTTTTTATAGCCAGTCCAAAAAATTGATAATTGAGAAAAAAGATGTTAAAAATAAGAAAGGCAAATCTCGTTCAGAGGTTGACCTTGCCAACATGCGATCGTCCCAAATATGTCAACTTCACACCATGAGAAAAGAAGTACTTCATGATTCCATTGGAGGCATTGAGATCGAGAATGCCAGAATGAATGACCGGGTCAAGAAATTGGAAGACACTTTCATTCCTATGCCATTGCCTGTCAATCCTTTGGAAATATCCATGCCTGCCACCCCTATAGCCAACATAAAATCATCCTCCACCCTGCTCACATCCTGTAAAGGATATGTGGAGAATAATATCAAAAAAGGAATGGAACTCATCACCAAGGCATGGAAAAGATCACAAACCATCACTTCCCTTGGAACAAGGCCACATAGTTTGCTCGAGCATTTGCAGGCTGAGTTAAAATATGAGGAAACTTTGTTTTTAAAAACGATCATTCCTTTTGGCACCATTGTCAAAAATATGACAGAAACAAAAAGAAGAGACGAAGATCTTCCATCCAAAAACCAGATTGGTCAATTAAATGCATGTTGGAAATAAAATGTGAAGAACCTACATCTCATTGTTCATTCATGTGAACAAGCCATATCAAAGAAAGATAAATTATTCACAAGGCTGTCAAATATAGACTTTGCCCGGAAAACCAACGACTTCCAGGACCTCGACTTAATTGCAAACTCCTTTCCCTTAACAAGGAAAGAGTTCGATAAACAAGTTTCTATGTTTAAGTCCTTGTTTGTAGAAAAGTTTTACAACATCCTTCAATTTTATCAAGCTCACATCCACAACTGGCTAGTCAAATATTCAGTACATAATGAGGAAATTCATAAGGCTCTCTGTAATCTTTCTATCGACTTCCGGAAATTGGAAAATGATATTTTCAACATAAAAATACGGAATGAGATCAATGTCACCCCAAGGAGATGCTACATTGAAGAATGGGTCGAAAGGAAATTGAAGCAAGCCACCAACGAAAGGCTACACGCAATTGCCATCATTCCAACAGTCATCGAGGACATTATTGAAACCACAGTCATCGTCGACATCAATGAAATGATAGCCACAAGCAATTATCCAAATGGCTCATATGTACCCTCACTGTAAGTCTACTGCTCACATCTTGCTTTGTTTATGAACCCCATTATTCTACTTTCTTAAATAGAGATGTGTAGGCAAACACTTATACCTTTCCATTTATTTTTTTGCAGGTATTACAATCTATCTTCTTTCTACAATCTTGTTTCTTGTGCATATTTCTCTAATGGTCTGCAAGAGCCCCAATCCCAGTGTACATGAAAATCACATTGAAATTCTGATTTATATGTAACATACTTTAAATTTTTTGTATATTTCAAAATTTCCAGTGATATGTAACAAACTTTTATTTTTTGACATATTTCAAATAAAAATGTTTTCTTATCTCCTCTTAAATTTATGTTTTCATAAATTCTTATCTTTCACCAGTCTGTATGATAAATGCATTTAATTTTTGATATGTTATAGACTTTTATTTTTATATATATTTCAAAATAAATGGTGCTCTACATTGCAAGCGTCATTTACTTAAACCCCATGTTCACAAATGCATTTAACTTTTTATATTTCTTATTTGCTTTTAATTTTATTTCTTCATATATTTTTATCTTTCACCAGTCCATATGGCAACAAATGTATTCTTTCACTGTCAACAAATTTGTAGTTTGTTAAATACTTTCAAAAAATAAATGCTTGTTATATACTTTCAAAAAAATAGATGGTGATTTACCTTCCAACCATCATTTACTTTTTCCCCATGTTCTGTGATATACATGTTTCACACAACATTTGCATGATATACATTTTGCACTGAACACTTCCATCATTTACAATTTGACCCCATTTTCCACAATTTGTTTTCTAACCTCATTGGCAAGGACTACGTTGGCACACAACCTTGTTAGATTTGTGCTTGGACCCAATAATACCTATCACTTTTTGAGATAACTTTTTGTTTTTCTCTTGGTGAAAAATGTTACAAAAGATAAATAATTGGCAATGTTGGCACTCAAGATCTTGGGTTTTTTGCCATCATGCATAGGAGAGCACTACAAGAACACATCAGTTTTTCACACACTCATGATAGATTATAAAATATAGCACATGTATGGCCAAATAAAATAATATATTCAAGAACCTTCTCGAATAATAAACCAAGACAACACAAGAAATCACGTGATAGAGGATGGATGATATGGTAAATTTTGTTAGGATATCCACCCTCCAAGGAGGTTATACATGTTGCATGCAGACAACAAAAGCAAGAAGAACTGGTGATCGCTAGAGAGAGTGGAGTAGAGAAGAAATAGATAGAGAACCAGAGAAAAAGAAGGAATAGAAGAAGAAGAAGAACCAATCATTTTTCATTGTGAGACCATTCTTGAAAACAAAGTATGTCTAATTTGTAATAGTCTAGCTTGAGTTTTGGATGAGTTTTGTCAAAGTGTTGTAACAATTTTCTGTAAGTATAGAAGAAGTCATGTTTAGAGTTTGTAAGGGGGTTAGCGTTTTAATGTAGAGCATCAAGATAGAGTTTTTGGCACAATGTAATGCATTCAGTACATAATGAATTAGAGCAAAAAGAACATTTTAGTGGGTAATTTGAGTCTTGTTATGTGTGCGTCCTAAATATTTAATGAATATAATACAAAGGGAACAACCTCTCTCTTGATTGCTATGTGTTTGTGAGTTAAATGTATTCTTATTTTAATGGTTTATGTTGTTAATTTATTAATTGGTTATAATTGAATAAATGAATGAAAACCCAAGTGGTTTCCTTGCATGTATTGTCCCTTCATATCCTACACGATACCAAATGGTCCTTGTGATTATCATTGCGTGTGAGGTAATAACTTATTCGGTCCTCAACTAAATATTGATATGTGGACACCTTGGGAATTTGTTGGTAAACTCTCCATAAACCTAGGGTCATCAACCTTGCAATGCAAGGAAGGATGCACCTAGGTGAGACAACAAATGGTTTGTTCCCACTCATGAAGGTTTTTCACTTGAGGGTGAAGGGAGAGAATGAGATGGAATCCATCTTAGGAGGAAATACAAGACTTTTTATCTACAAAATAATATGAGTTTGCATGACGAGAGACTAAGCATATGATAACTAATGTTGAGCATTGGAAAGAAATATATATCTACACTAATTTGTATGAGACTTTGTTTTTTTAATTTCCATGTTCACTATATGAATGACTAGAGAGGAAAACAACCATTAACACTAATCTGAGATTCCAAGAACCACTAGACTAGGAACATATAACAATTAATCGACTAAAAAATATGGATAATAAGTGGGCTTAAGTAATCTACTTTTGAATCACTCGAATAAAGGAGGGATACATTATTGAGTTCTCCATTGAATACAATGATTCTTTTAGGAATGATAAAATAAAATTTGATGAAGGTCCTTAGAGGAGATTGTTGGAAGAAACTCATCTGTGGATAAAGATGTTGTTTGTAGGGAAATGATTGATTTGCATGGGGCCTCAAATTATGGCCTAGTAGATACCCTTGCGCTAAATGGGGGTGGAAAGAAGGGGGGATATAGAGAGATAAAATTGAATCAATCGAAGGGATCCATAAGATGTTGAGATGAGTTGAGGAGAGAATGGACTGAAAGGATAAAATGAGAGGAAGAATCGAAAGATACGCAAGAAGAGTTGATCTGAGGAGGAAATAAGAACAAAAGAGTGGAAATAAGATAGCAAAGGGTGAAAGAAAATGCTTTGGAACTATATTGAAGAGGAAGGAGACCACACTAGGAGGAAGTGTGGGAGAGAGCATTTTGTCAGGGAGGAGAAAAGAAAGAGATAGGTCTTCCAAGAGACACAACATTAGGATTAGGGTATCAAGAGAGGATACCAACAGTAATAGTAGTAGGGTCAAAAAAGAAAAATTCAGATCCCCTTGGCCGTTGAGATATGGAACAACATCAATAAAAGACGAAGCACAAAGTAGAGATGCTAATTGAGGAGAATATGGTGAAGAACCCCTCAGAGAAGGGAAAGTGGATTTGTCTATTTTAAATGGTCTTGCGCAGTTGCAGGCAGAAATTTCTTTGTGATACATCATTAGAGATGATGAGAGAATATGGAGGAAACCCCTCTTTGAAACACCCCCCCTGGAGCATTTGCAACCAAGAAGAAAGAACTTAAAACAAATTTCAGATAGGAGTAGAAGAAAAAAGAGTAGAAGAAAAAATAAGAGATGTCACAGGTGAAGAATAAGATGAAGTCAACAATACATCACATGGAAGAGTATTAGTACCAATATCACCAACAACTATCATTAAATCAATAGGACATATGCTGTAAAAATATTAAGTTACCAATATAACCATTAGTATTTCTTTGATAACAAATCTTTTTCGGTTTCCAAGATCTTTAAAATGACAATGCATCTTGCATTGTTATGTGATTAGCCGCACTTAACTAGACTCTTGTGCTTGTGAAATTACTTTCTTAATCCAATCTTCATAAGAAATTATATCACCAACAACTATCATTCAATTAAGAGGACATATGATCTAAAAATATTAAGTTACCAATATAACCATTAGTGTTTCTTTGATAACAAATCTTTTTCAGTTTCCAAGATCTTTAAAATGGCAACGCATCTTGCATTGTTATGTGATTAGCCTCACTTAACTAGACTCTTATGCTTGTGAAATTACTTTCTTAATCCAATCTTCATAAGAAATTTGTGATATGTAAAGAAGATATTAAGAGAGAAAAATATCAATACAATCATAACAAAACTTGTTAATGAATTTCACAAGACATCCTGGATATGTCTCTGAGTCCACTCCCAATAGTGAGACTTATCTTCATTGTTTTCAAACCACTGAAATATTACAAAGAAAGTCTTACAATTCAACTTTTGAAATCGCCTTTTAGATATGCAACTCTATGAAAAAAACAAAAACAACCTTTGGCTTCTATAAGAAATTATGAGACTTTAAAGTATAAACTCTATTGTACTTGGCTTAGAAACAAAGGATATGGAATCACTTTACTGAAAGGATACTCCAATGCAGAAACAAAATTCAGATTTCGACTTCTCTAAAAATTATGCAACTTTTGACTATAATGACCATATACTACTAAATAGGCCCTCGTGACTCCCCCTCTCGTAAAAAATCTAGTTCTACTCTCTGTCAAATCTGTATTGCCTTGGTTTTCTTGTCCATGCATCTCTTTAACACTTTTTTGTTAAGCTGCATAAACTCGGGAATATAGATTAGATTCAGACTCATCTTAAAATTCTGTGAATTTTGAGTATAAAATCGGTATACTTCTGAATAGGCTCTCAGGACTTCCTCTCTAGAACAATATCCAAGGCTAAAATCTATCAGTCCATACCATCGGTATGCATGCAAAAACTTTTCACTGCATCGATTTCCATGCTCTATTAAATAAGAAAATTTCTTCCAAACTTAGATGAATTTTTCCATATGTGGTGGAATCCACCAGATCTAGTGGAATCTCATAAATCTGATGGAATCCACAAGGCCACCTTGTATTTCTAGAAGGTTCCATGTGGCACCTCCTTATTGGGTCACGTGGACACCTCTCATTGGCCATCACTATTTACTAGGTTGATGACATCACCTTCTTATTATGGTTGTATGACCTACCATGTGTCATTGATTAGGATGTCACATCATTTACCGACGGCAGCTATGCCACATCATATGTACAAATGCTAACATCACCCCTTACATATGTTGATTTCATTCCACCATGTATGTTGTATGGATGCTAACGTCATACTATACAGATAATGATATCATCATGATTTCATCCTACCACGTCACTGTATGGACATGCCATGTCACTGTATGGATAACATGTGGTAGCATGTCATTCTACCATGTCATCATGCTAGCATCATATTTTTGGTTGTACAGATGAAACATGGTCATTTTATGTGTTGCCACATCAATTGATAGCGTCTTTATGATGTCAGAAGTATAGAGTGATTTGTCATCATTTACTGTGTTTGGAAAAAACTTTCACTCGCAATATGATCATCTTCATATGACATATGATTGAGGAGAAAATCATGTCGTTGGAAAGATCTCCCCAAGCACTATATAATGGTGCCATTTTTTTCAACATTTTAGACAATTTATTTTTGAACAATTTTAGATCCTCACAGATCATTCCTCCCCAATGGGATATTTTGGACCTCAAAAATCTTTTATACATTAATCAAGTGAGGGCATCACCTCCCCACTTGTCGAAAATCCAACGATTGTAACTAAATATGGAAAACCTAGTGAATCACAACAAAATTACCAACCATGATAAAAACTACAATTATATTCTTGATGTAAACATTCATTTCCCTTCTTCCACAATCACTTTCATTCACTATCATGCCTATTAACCATAAAAAAAAAACTAGAAATAGTAAGGAATACATTTTTGTCAAAGGAAATGAATCAACAAACTTCTTTATCCTCTGAACAATTTTACCAAATGAATTCATCAATTCACGATGATGACTTGGATCACAACCTGGTGTTCTACTCAACTTTTATTTCAATGTCTTGAAGGATTTTTGTTTCTTTCCTCCCCACTAAAAAACTTGTTTCACACTTCTTAATGCATGCAAAGGATATTTTACATATGAGAAATTAATAATACATTTCCTCCAGTATTGTACTTCTCCTAGGAATCTTCTTACTTCTGTCACAATACCTGGCTTGGGACAATTTAAGATGACTTCCACCTTAGATGGATCTACCTTCAACTGACCATTCCCTAGAACATAACCCAACTCACATTTAAACAAGTTCACACATAAGTTCTCCCTTTTTCAGTACATCAAGTACTTTATTTACATGCACTACATGATCCTTCCAAGTACAACTACAAACAAAAATGTCATCTAAGAACACAATGAAAAAAACATCGATAAATGGTATGAAAAAATAATTCATTACCCTCATTGTAGGGAATGTAGCCATTGCTTCCCTAGGGATTATGGGAATATCTTCTCCATCCTTTCCCATAGAAGCCATCTTATGTTTAAGAAATCTCCTTTGGATTTTTGGATTGTAACTTGAAAGATTTCCTTCATCTCGATTAAGTCTAGATCTTGTAAGAATTCACCTGTCAACCCTGCTCTGATACCACTTGATCTTAAAATTTTAAGTTACCAATCTAACCATTAGTGCTTCATTGATAGAATTTTTATTTTATTTTCCAAGATCCTTAAACGACAATGCATCTTGCATTTTTAAGTGATTAGCTTCACTTAACTAAACTCTTATTCTTGTGAAATTACTTGCCTAATCCAATCTTCATAAGCAATTTGTGATATGTGAAGAAGAGATTATTAGTGAACCATATCAACACAAGAACAATGAAACTTGTTAATGGAGTTCACCCGACATCATGACTATGTTTGTGTGTCCACCCCTAATAGTGAGACCACTCTTCATTAATCTCAAAACACAAAAATCATACAAAGAGAGGCTTACAATTCAACTTTTGAAATTGCCTTTCAGATCGACAACTCCGTGATAGAAACATAAAAACCCATTCTCTTATTTAGGAAATTTTGAGCCTTTAGAGTATAGACTCTATTGTTCTTGGATCTGGAAAAAAAAAATTGGAAGCAGTTTACTGATCGACTACTCCAAAGAACAAATAGAAGTCGATTTTAGATTCCTCTCAAAATTCTGCAACTTTTGAGTATAAATTCGATATAACTCTAAACATGTCCTTGAGACTCCCGGTTTGGAAGAAAATCTAATTTTGAGCTTTGTCACATTCGTACTACCTTGGTTTCCATTCCCATGCTTCTCTTTCACACTTTTTTTTTCATATGCAACAACTCATGGATGGAGGTCAAATTCAAACTTCCCTCGAAGTTATAAGAATTTTGAGCATAAACTCAATATACTTATGAACAGGTTCTCAAGACTTCCCCTTTGGCACAAATCTCAATATTGTGTTGTGTTAGTCTGTATTTCCTTAGTATGCATGGAAAATACATCACCCCAAACTGATTTCCATGCCTAGTTAAATAAGGAAACTTATGTGAAACTTAGAGGGATTTTGCAAGAATTAGTGGAATCCATTAGATCTAGTGGAATCTGCTAGATCTAGTGAAATTGGCTAGGCCACCTTGGTATTCTAGAAGGTTCCACATGGCACCTCATGATTGGACCATGTGGAATCATCTCATTAGCCACTGTTGTTGACTAGGATGCTAACATCACATGTTGAATAGGATTGTATAGTCTATCATGTTTCACTAACTGGGGAGCCACATCATCTACTGATGTCATGCTCATGTCACCCATGCCATGTCAGATATATAGATGTTTGTGTCACCCCATATGGGTGTGGACGTCATCCTCCCACGTCAAATGTATAGACACTGATGCCATCCTATATGGATGTTGATATCATCATGCTAGTTTTTCCTACCAAGTCATCATCATCATCATGCCATCCTTCCAAAAACTATATGAGCAATCCATGTCATTGTAAGGATGTCACGTGGCAATGTGTCATACTGCCATGTCAACATGTTGATGTCATTTGTTTGGTTGTATCAATGACATGTGGCAATTTTTTTTTCTTCCATGTTAGTTTTTCACTTCTTGCTGAGGTCAATAGTATGGACTACCTCATCATGAATTCCCATTTTTTGAAAAATATTCATATCACTATATATTCCTCATACGACGTCTGTTTGTGATGAAATTCATGTCCTTGGAAATCTATCACCGAGCACTATGTAATGGTACCATTTTTTTTCATCATCTAAGATAATTTATTTTTGAGTGATTTCATATCCTCCTAGATCAACATAGCACTAGATTAAGAATGGAAAATATATGTAAAACATTGAGGCTTCCTAGGCTCCATGGGATGGGTAAGGATGATACAAAGAAATGTTGGTTCACATGTGAAGCCATATAGTTTATGAAGTAGATCATAGATGAAGCATCATAGATCACATAGTTGGAGACCACTTTCAAGAACAGATTTCTGACATGGTATATGAAATACAAGGTGACTATGCCAATGGGAAAGATCAGGTCCCTCGAAAAAATTAAGAGATATTTGCTTAGCGATTATGAGAAGCCTAAGTCAAAATAATAGAACATTATAGAGATCAAAGATATCAAGCAAAAAGATGGAGAAAATATATGGGATTATTACCACCAATTAAAAATATTGTTGGATAAGTGATCCAGATGGATATCGGTGGCCACCCACCTTTTCCAACTGGCTCAAAACAATTTTCTGACAATTTTGGCAATTTACTATTTTTAGCAGTTTTAACTTCCGGGGCTAGTTTGAGGGCCTAAATGAAGGTTTTTTAGGATAGAGATCCTCAATTATAGCCAAAGGCATTATTGAACACCCAAAATGAATCTCCTTGATGATACCTTTCCAACAAGCTACCACGAGCCTAAAACAAAGATCATATGCAAAAGTTATAACCCCGTGAAGTTGATGTACTAACTTACCCAAACGGGGCCCACATGACTTTTGGCGCTTCATCTCCCAGGGTTAGGTTTTTGCATGTATAGGGTTTTGGGCACTCTTTATTATTGTAAAAATTCCTTCAGAGCCTCATTTAGACATGCTCCTTGTGAATGCACGCTACCGTCACATCTCTTCTCAGAGATAAGCTGCCACCATTCCAGCAAGCTTGTTTCCGCTGCATTTTATAGTTTCAACTTATTTCTTTATTCAATAGAAAACCACTTTTACTATATCTTTGTTATTTTGTGTTAAGAACCTGTTAATAATATGTATTCATTTCTTTCTTCTCATAAAATCTGGATTAGTGGTATCAGAGCGGTGTGCTCCTTGTTGTCTTAATGCATGTCCCTAACGAGGTCGAAGTAAAAGGAATTAGGTCTCGAGCTTGTTTCTCTTGAGGAAAGAAGCTCTTGCATGCCCAAGTGACCTCCCATGGTAGGAGAAAATAAAGATGAAGGGACACGAGATCCTTTCAAACTGTTGATTGAGGAATCCCTCATGCAACAGAGGAACGAGATGATGGATAGTTTCACGCAAATCCTTCGGCGGCTACCAACAGGCGATGCATCTTCTTCGAATGGAGGTGTCGTCCCCTTCAAGGTACAAATAAACTTTGATATTCCTATATTTGAAGGTAAGATAGATGCAGATGCTATAGACAAGTGGTTGAATCTACTAGAAGGGTGTTTTTATTTCCATAACTTTTTGAATAAGGAAAATGTTACTTTTACACTCCTTAAAGCCGTTCCCCATGTCAAATATTGGTGGGAAACTTTTTGTGAGAAAAAGGAAAAAGATGAAACCTCATTATTTTCCGTCATAGCCACCTGATAATCCTTCATGGATGCTATTAAGGAACAATACTACCCTATCGGAAGTTATGATGACCTGTTAACAAAATGGACCACACTGCGGCAAGAAAGAGACCAAGCAGTGCCAGATTTCACAATTATCTTCCATACCTTGCGCACGAAGTTGGGTATCAAAGATTCAAAGTGACATCTGGTGCTTAAGTATTGTGGTGCTATGCATAGATACATCCAGACTGAAATGGAATTTATGGAAATGTCATCCTTGGGTGCGACCTACTGATATGTCGTCAAAATCGAGCAGAAGATCAAACAAAAGACGCGACAATTTGGGCCTAGGAACCCCTCACAAAAAAATCTAGGAAAGGGTGGCCCCAACCCACCGAACAAAGGACAGAGAAAAAATGGATAGTATTAGGAAAACCAGTCCAAGCCGCAAGCAAAGAAGGACACTGGAAAGACAAAGAAATATACCGGGAAGTGGTGCAACTTCCATAAGAGCCCTTGGCATAACACTGTTGACTGCTACTCAAAGCATTCATTGGTGGCCAAAGTGAAAGCCTCTTAATCGGATGCAGATTATGACTTTGAGCCAGACCCAGAAAGGGGAATATGAATCATTGACGTGGAACCCAGTGCCATCGTTTCTACCACCAAGCTCCAGCCTAGTGAACCAAATGAGCCAGAAGAAGGAGAGAACCTCTTCCATTCACAGATGTGGGTAAAAGGCACCCCACTGCACTTCATCATTAATAGAGGTATCTAGAAGAACCTCATATCAGTAGAGTTCATCAAGCGGTTCGCCCTACCAACAACACCACACCCACAACCGTACACCATTGGATGGCTCCGCCAAGGAAGCAATCTTCGCGTCAGCCAATAGTCCCGACTATCGTACGACATCAAGCCCTTCAAAGACGAGGTATTTTTTGATGTTGCTCCTCTCAAAGTTTGTGATGTTCTTTTGGGCCAACCTTATTTATGGAAACGTCATGTTGTATATGAGTCTAGGCGTAGTAATGTTATTATTACTTTGAATAGGAAATTGTACAGGATACCCAAGGCAGTCCCACCTAGTGCTATTTCCTTGATCTCTACTAAGAAATGAATGAAGGCCATCTCTCAAATGGGGAAGTTTGTCTTCTTTATGATTCTCTCTCAGAATAAGCAAAATATCATAGCCACATCCAAGGTCTCTGTGGCCAACCTCTCCACACAGAAGAAGAAAGTAGATAAGTTCGTGGAAGAATACTCAGATATATTCTCCTCACCTATAGGGGTACCTCTTCATTTCCATGTCAAGCACCCCATCAATCTTACCCCCGGCGCACTGCTACCCAATGGGCCAGTCTATCGTTTCTCTTTGTTAGAGAATGAGGAGATCAAGTGACAGATCCAAGAACTACTCTAAAAGGGGCACATCTACCCCAGATCATCACCTTGTGGGAGCCCAATCATGTTGGTATAGAAGAAAGATGGGACCTAACGACTCTGTATTGATTATCGGGCTCTGAATAAAATCACAGTCAGAAATTGATACCCGATTCCCCGAATAGATGACCTCCTTGATCAACTCATGGGGGCCAAATGCTTTAGTAAGATTGATCTGAAGTCTGGCTACCACTAGGTCCTGATAGAACAAACAGATGTATGGAAGACTACCTTCAAGTCAAAGGAAGGCCTTTTTGAATGGTTGGTCATGCCCTTTGGTTTGACAAATTCTCCAACCATTTTCATGAGGATGATGGATGATATCCTATGACCATTCACCAATACTTTTGTAGTGGTGTACCTGGATGACATTCTAATTTATAGCAAGACTTGGGTTGAACACTTGCAACATATTTAGCAAATTCTGCACACCCTGTGGTAGCACAAGGTATATGCCAACTTGGAAAAATGCTCCTTTGACATGGACAGGGTCCATTACTTGGGCTGCATTATTAATCAGCATGGAGTACATGTGGATCCAGCCAAGATCCAAGTCATCCTTGACTAACCAACCCCAACAACACTCACTGAGCTTCAGAGCTTCTTGGGCCCTGCCAATTTCTACCACAAGTTCGTGTTGGGTTTCTCCCATATTGCATGGGCCCTCAACCAAATAAACAAGGGTGGTGGTAAGGTGAAATTTGTGTGGGGCCAGTCCCAACAACAAGTGTTTAATGATTTGAAGCAGTGCTTGTGCTCAGCCCTCGTACTTTCAGTACCAGACCTGCTGCATCCTTTTGAGATCGAGACAAATGCTTCAGACTATGTTGTGGGTGTCGTTCTCACTTAGCATGGCCACCCTGTGGCCTATCATAGTGAGACATTGTCAGATACTTTCCGTAAGTACCCTACTTACGAAAAACAAATGTACTCAATTAGGCAAGAATGTCGCCAGTGGAGACATTACATTCTTGGGAAAGAGATAGTCATCTACACTGATCATAAGCCACTGTAGTTCATGTAAACATAGGGAAAATTGCAGAATGACCGCCATCAAAAGTGGTCCACATATTTGCAGCAATTCCACCTCAGCATCAAGTATAAAACATGAAGCACTAATCACATCGTTGATTTCCTCAACAGACCACCATTTGTGGCACTCACCACAGTGCTAGACTCTTGAGTCCATGAGACATATGGATGGCCCCAACTCTATGAGACAGACCCTGACTTCGCCACCACCTACCAAATGTTGGGTGCAAACGCAATTGTCGATAATTTCCATCTTCAGGATGGGTTGTTGTGTCATCTGGGCCATATTTGTGTTCCATCAAGTGAGAAAGTGAAGCTAATTTGGGAAGCCCACTACAGTTGGGTGGCAGGACACTTCGGCGTTCAAAAGATAGTGACAATGCTACAAGAAACATTTCTACTAGCCAAAACTTTGACAGGAGGTCAACACGTATATCAGGTCCTGCACTGCCTATGCTATTACCAAACCGACCACTAAGAAATAGGAACTATACACCCCTCTTCCCACTCCTGATAGGCCATGGGAATCCATCTCAATGGACTACATGTCGGGCCTCCCGTCCACCAAGTGGGGAAATGACTGTGTTTTTGTGGTTGTTGATCACTTTTCTAAGATGGCGATTATGGTTGCCTACAAGAAGAGCATCACAGTAGAGGCCACTGCCAAGCTCTTCTTTGCATGTGTCTGGGTACATTTTGGAATCCCACAAACCATTGTCTCAGATCAGGATAGTCGATTTCTCGGCACATTCTGGTCGATTCTCTGGTCACTGCTAGACACCAAGCTCACCAAATCCATGACCTTCCACCCCTAGATGGATGGCCAAACTGAGGTTGTAAATCGAATGATTGTGCATATCCTTCGCATGTATAATTCAAAGCACCCTCACACATGGGATGACAGCCTTCTCTATGTCTAGCATAGATACAACTGAGCCCTGCATAGCTCAACCGACCACAACCCCTTTCAAGTGGGATTGGGATTCCAACCATTGGGTCCCATAGATGTTGCACTTCCCCTTGCGGTCATCTCGACTGACTCATCTCCTGCTCCAATTAAAGCTGACAAAGACACCCAGTTCATTGAGAGGATCCAACACATCCACTAACAAATTCAGGATATCCTACAGAAGTCCAATGACAATTACAAACAATGCCATTATCAACATTAGGTGCCACATAAGTTTCAGGTGGGAAACAAAGTTTGGTTTCACTTGCAGAAAGAACGCCTTATACGACCCCATCGGAAGCTTCACCCACTCCGTTATGGGTCGTACACTATCACCAAGGTTGTGGGGGATAATGATTTTGAGCTCAACATTCCTTCTTTCCTTGGCCTACACCAAGTGTTCAATGTGGATCTCCTTCAGCCTTATTTCCCACCATTATTGGACACCTCAGAAGTAGCAGAACAACTGACACCAACAGATATCAACCCCAACTGCATACCACAGGCATCCAATGATCATATTGTGGACAGATAGATCAAGGCCACTTGACAACAAAGGATCCAGCTTTATCAAGTCGTCAAAGCAGGGCAGCTCCTGCACCAAGGCAAGAGGCTCACCCGAGGCCAAGTTCAGCAAAAATTTCCTCATCTGGTGGGGGACCTCAACGCAATGGATACCATTTCTTCCTAAGGAAGTATGATTGATCCATATGGATATCATTGGCCACCCACCTTTTCCAACTAGCTCAAAACAGTTTTCTAACAATTTTGGCAATTTACTATTTTTACCAGTTTTAACTTCTCGGGCCATTTTGAGGGCCTAAATGAAGGTTTTTCAGGATCAATCTCCTCAATTATAGAGAAAGGAATGATTGATCCCCCAAAATGAATCTCCTTAATGATACCTTTCCAACGGGCTATCACATGCCTAAAATGGAGATTGTATGCAAAAGTTACGACCCCGGGAAGTTGATGTACTAACTTACCCAAATGGGGCCCACATGACTTTTGGTGCTTCATCTTTTAGGGTTAGTTTTTTGGATGTTTATGGATTTTGGAATTCCTTCTTAATGTGAAAATTCCTTTAGAGCCTCATTATAAGTCGCTTCTTGTGAATGCGCGTTGCTATCACATCTCTTCTCAGAGATAAGCCACCACCATTCTAGCAAGCTTGTTTCCGCTGCATTTTACAATTTTAGCTTATTCCGTTATTGAACAGAAAACCAGTTTTACTGTATCTCTGTTATTTTTTGTTAAGCACCTATTAATAATCTGTATTCATTTTGTTCTGCTCATAAAATCTGGATCAATAGGATGACATTTTACATCCAATATGTTTAGCATATGGAGTGGTTCAATGCAGGATCACTACCCCATATTTGAGTCTCTCCCACCTTGCAGAACATGACTACTCAAGAGGAGGATGTTGTGATTGTGATGCACTTATAAGTGAGAGTAGGAGGTGATGAGACAATATCAGGGTTGGTGCAAGTGAAGTCTTTGCATTCCAATCTCACAATGCATTTACAAGATACGGAAAAAGAAAAAGTGGTGCATGAGTAGGTATGGTGTACTACCTGTCGAACAAAAGGACACCATCAGGATGAATTTCCAACATTGGGAAACTAGTTAGTGATGGGTGCATTGAATCCACTTCCAACTATGCCTTAGACCGACTGGTGCAATATTTGTAAAAAATGGAGGCACGTTTCTCCTCATTTCCAAACACTTGATAAGTACTAGAAGACTATGCATACTCCATTTTTTTCTTATTGTAATTCCATGTGGCATGATGTGAAAAACTGTCATCTTTTTTAAATGATGCAAGACAACACTCATGATGCATTTGGAAACTAGGAAGAGAAGAAAAGTGGTGACCATGGAATTGTAGATAGAGGTGGATGTGAAGGAGGTTCGAGAGGTAGATATGGTCGAGGACAAGAAAGAGGATATGGTGGAGGTGGAGGAAGATGAAATACTTACTTTTAACTTTGGTGATGTTCTTCAAGTTTCAATATTTTATACTAAACCATGTGCTCTCTATGTGTACTTTTATAGAACAGAGTGATCTAAAAATGAAGAAGACTTGAAAAACTTGAAAACTTATTGCAAGTGAATGTTATGTGTTTAAAGAAAAAGGATCAGTTTGCAACACATAAATTAAAGGATTACTTATGAAAAATACACATAAACAATAGCATAATCAATGAACATAAAAACATGAGCACAACAATTGATAAAGGAGTTCACCCCTCTTATGGGCTACATCTCCTGGTCCAGCTTCCAATGGATCATTATTATTAAATGCTCAAAAATTTCTCAAAAACATGTCTTACAATGCTCAAACTGACAAACCAACTGCTCCAATGGCTTCCGAGCGTCCCAAAACCCCTATCTGGGCTCTTTCGGCACCTCAATCGGTCGAAAAATGAAGAAGTTAGGCCTCCTGGAAGTCTCCCTTTTCAACTTGTTGTCTCTACATCTACAAAAAGCACCCTTCCTTGAATGAACCTGGCTCTCACGCATTGTAAAGCGTGAAAACCCAACCCCATACGCAACCGCGCAATGGTGCAAACCATAAGACGGTTAAGGGTGCACCAGCCCCTAACCGCCTCGGCACCTGGGCATATGGCGCATATGACCGAATGCCGGGAAAAAGGTGGTTAATCCATTTTAAAACTACCCACGCCCCTTTCCACAGAGCCAAAGGTCATGTGGTGCATACATAAACCCACGGGCTAAGTTTCATTCTCGCACATACACAATAGTCAGGCTATGGTTTAAAAAATCTGCATGCATATACAACAGTCAGTTATCTTTCAAACCCCCCATGACATTATACCACCAGTCATATGGCATTGCAATGACCACGGGCCGGGGCTTAGCCCCGACCTGACCCCCGCCCAATATACAATGAAATGACTTTATAAATTTTTCAAATGGTTATAGGTTAAGTCTCATGGCGGGGGTGCATTGGTCGGATGGTTATACAAAGGCGTTACATGAGGGGGAAGGTTCGGGGGTCGAACCTCGCAGACTCCCATTACATTTTAAATATGAAACCAATAACTAAATGGTGAGCGACACGTGGTGCCCTCAGGTTGGGCCACGTGTCCTCATAATATTCTCCACCAATGGACACGTGTCAGCTTTCCATTCGACGATCATCAACCAACAACAACCTGCCATGTCACCACTGTACGGTTGTACGATCTGTAAGGTCCTGCCATGTCAGACTGTATGGACTGTACGGACTGGTACAGTCATCATCTAATTTTTTTGCCTATTTGGCTTGGCGAATAGATCATGATATCTTCTCCTTACAGTGTCCATTTGACAAAGTAAATATACCACCAGAATCAGGAAGATGAGACGGACACAATGGCACTATTTTCGTCGCATTCCAAGCACTTTGAAATTTGAGCAAAATTTGATCCCCTGATCACACCTCCCCATTGGGAAGCTTTTGGACCTCCAAAAGACAATCTCAGTCTATATGAAGATGAGGGTAAAGTTCCCTCACCCTTCCAACCTCAATCCACTTAGCCTTTCTTGGATTCGTCCCTTTAAGACCAACTCGCAAATACTTCACATTGCCTCACTTCGAAGTTCGCATTCTCCTATCAAGGATGGTGTCTTCCTGCAGTTCTGTTAGATAGTCTGGAGAAAAATAATCTATGGAAGGAATCTGAACATGCTCTCCTTGATCCTCAATCAATGGAGGCTCATACAACTATTGGTTGTGGAGCCTGATTATCTTCCAGATGCAGAGGTCCTTTGCTTTCAGCCGTGTCTATACCCCATGAAGTATTTACACCCCAGAAGTATGTACACTCTTCCACGCGGGGGAGTGCAGAGGGGGGGTACCCCCTCTACGGGGTCTAGGGGGTCCATCCCCCCGGCTGGGGGGTCTGGGGGAAAGCGCCCCCCCAGCGGGGGTTCAAGGGCGAAGCCCCTGAAGCAAAAATTGCCTTATAAAAGTATATTGTAATTTCATTGTAAATCTGGACCGTTCATTATAAGGTCGCAGATCTAATGGTAGAGATTATGTTAGGGTTTTTTTCCCTAGAAGGAAACCCTCTTTTATGAGGGAAATATATTGCGGCTATGTATGAGAGTGAATATTGTATTCTGAGAGAGGAGACTGTGAGAGAAAGAAGAGGAAGTTACAACAGGTTTTGCTGTAAGTTGTATCCCTTCATTTGTTGGATAATAATAAAGGAAGGACCTGGAAATTTCTCTGGTGGATGTAGCCCACATTGGGTGAACCACGTAAATCTGTGTCTCTCTTATTGTGTGTCTTTTGTGTTTTTGTTTCTGCATTTGTTTTATTTTATTGCTCCGCGGTCCTGTTTTTCTAACAACAACTTCAAATTCTCAACATTAACAACTGCATACATCTGCATATAAGGAGGCAAATCTAAACGAAAAGCATTGTTACCAATCTTTTCAACAATTTTGAAGGGACCATATCGAATCGGTTTCAACTTTTTACCTTCTCCTTTAAGCCTCTCCTTGCTGATGTAAAGCCAAACTTCATCACCAACTTCAAAACTATGATCAACACGATGCTTGTCATGTCTCGTTTTGTACTTGGCCTGACTCTCTTCCAACTGCTCTTGCACCACCTGATGTATCGACTGAATTTGTTCAATGAACTTCTCTACCTGATCAATATCACATTGCCCATCAATAGTAATATCTTTCCCAAAGATAAAATCTAAAGGTGACTTGGGAAAATAGCCAAAACATGCCTCAAATGGCGACGTTTGAGTCGAAGAGTGCTTAGCTCGATTGTACGCATGTTGAACGTAGTGTAAATGTTCATCCCAAAGTTTAG
>ML800563.1:113654-126736 GCA_009831015.1 Picea engelmannii
TTTCATCATCTTGAATCTTTTGTATTCTAGAATATACTTCAATTTGACGTATCCAGTTATCTAACTTTTCATCATTAACTTCTCCATTATAAATTGGCAACTCAAATTTTATATCAAGCTTTAATGAAGGAATTTGCGAAGGATTTTTACCATGCCCATTTGGAAGATGTTTCGAACTGGTAGAAGAAAAAGAAGAAGAAGATGATGGAGGAGGAGAGGGTGGTGGAGAAGCACCATTCCCTCCATTTCCGCTTGGAGTTTTGTCACCACCGCCTCCCTTATGCATTGAAGGGTTGAACCCTTCACCCCGTGACATTATGTTCCATTCCATCAAGATCTTCATCATATCTCTCAACTCCATGACAGCCTGTCTGAGATCTTCTTCTTCGGCAGGAACACGTTCATGACTTTCGGCATGAGCCATGCTTGGTGAATGTCTCTCTGAAACTTGCGGTGAATGAAACTGCTTCCTCCTTGTCGGATGAGATCTTGGCTCCACAAGTTGACCTTCTCCTCTTGTGAGTTTCAACCTTGTGAGCATCAGAAACAAAACTTGCAAACAATCAAGTCTTCAAAAACCAGTTCTTTGATACCAACTTGATCTAAAAATGAAGAAGACTTGAAAAACTTGAAAACTTATTGCAAGTGAATGTTATGTGTTTAAAGCAAAAGGATCAGTTTTCAACACATAAATTAAAGGATTACTTATGTAAAATACACATAGACAACAGCATAATCAATGAACATAAAAACATAAGCACAACAATTGATAAAGGAGTTCACCCCTCTTATGGGCTACATCTCCTGGTCCAGCTTCCAATGGATCATTATTATTAATTTCTCAAAAAGTTCTCAAAAACATGTCTTACAATGCTCAAACTGACAAACCGACTGCTCCAATGGCTTCCCAACGTCCCAAAACCCCTGTCTAGGCTCTTTCGACACCTCAATCAGTCGAAAAATGAAGAAGTTAGGCCTCCTGGAAGTCTCCCTCTTCAACTTGTTGTCTTTGCATCTACAAAACACACCCTTCCTTGAATGAACCTGGCTCACGCGCATTTTAAAGCATGAAAACCCAGCCCTGTATGCAACCGCACAACGGTGCAAACTGTAGGACGGTTAAGGGCACACCAACCCCTAACTGCCTCAGCACTTGGGCGTATGGTGCATATGACCGAATGTTGGGCAAAAGGTGGTTAATCCAATTTAAAACTACCCATGCCCCTTTCCACGGAGCCAAAGGTCATGTGGCGCATACATAAACCCACGGGCTAAGTTTCATTCCCGCGCATACACAATGGTCGGGCTATGGTTTCAAAAATCTGCATGCATATACAATGGTCGACTATGGTTCAAACCCCCTGTGACATTATACCACGAGTCATATGGCATTGCAACGACCACGGGTCGAGGCTTAGCCCCAGCCCAACCCCCCGCCCAATATACAATGAAATGACTTTATAAATTTTTCAAATGGTTATAGGTTAAGTCTCATGGCGGGGGCGCATTGGCCGGACGGTTATAAAAAGGCGTTACATGAGGGGGAAGGTCTAGGGGTCGAACCCCGCGGACTCCCATTACATTTTAAATATGAAACCAATAACCAAATGATGAGCGACACATGGCACCCTCGGGTTGGGCCACGTGTCCTCATACTATTCACCACCAATGGACACATGTCAGCTTTCCATTCGACGATCATCAACCAACAACAACCTACCACGTCACCATTTTATGGTCGTACGGTCTGTACGGTCCTGCCACGTCAAACTGTACGGACTATACGGACTGGTACAGTCAGCATCTAATTTTTTTGCTTGTTTGTCTTGGCGAACAGATCGCGATATCTTCTCCATACGGTGTCCATTTGACAAAGTAAATATACCACCGGAATCTGGAAGATGAGACGGGCGCAATGGCACTATTTTCGTTGCATTCCAAGCACTTTGAAATTTGAGCAAAATTTGATCCCTTGATCACAGAGCATGCTACTGAATATTTCCATGAATTGTTGAAGAAGTGCGAAGAGAAGAAGGCATACTACAACATGGTGGATTTAGAGCCACATGTGAATAAAAAGAAGGATGCATAAGTTGACGTACATGTAGTAATATGAGGAGGGTTTAAAATAGGAACGAACTTAGAAAATGGATAAATATCAAGTGAGAATGTGGAAGGAAAGATCATAAACATTTGACAAGGCCCTCCCATATTTGAAACTACAAAAATTAAGTCATTTAGGTGCAATATGCATAGGGTTTTAGAGGAAGAGAGAGTGCATGAAGAAATACAATTCATGAAGCAAATGTCACTAGAGGAATCCCAGGTGTGTGAGGAATCACAATGTGCAAAGTAAAGATCCTTAGAAGACACATGATCTTATGATGAATTATAGTCCACAACACATAATTCATTGGAGGAATATCATGTGCAAAAAGAAACACAACATGTGGCATAGAGGTATCTAGAAGAATATATCAAATAGGAAGATTTCCAGTGGGATGAACAAAAATAAATAGAGGAGCATGTGCATGAATAGTTGAGACACGTAGAGTGAGGAGGAGCACAATGTGAAGTTGATCATAAGGAAATAGTCGAGGATCAAGTAAGTAACCTCCTATGTAGTTCCTTGAAAATACTAAGTGATATCGATGTTGTGAGAAATTTGATACATATGTTGTCATTTGGTAAGGGGGAATAGGGGGAATTAATGATTTCTATATATTCCCCACTACTAGAAAGAGATGTTTAATAGATGAGAAAAAAAAAGTGCACAGGATGAGAGTTCAAGATGTAATATAAACTCTGAAGCTATGTGATGAATGTTGGAAATGTTTAATAGGTTGTCATTGATGGCAAGTACAACAATGAAGAATGTAATAGACGGGCACCAGAAGTATTTTGGGAAGAAGCTACAGAGCAACCTCAATAAGATCAGAAGAGATAGTGCAGAGGATATTTGGTATGTTTTACAGGTAGCGTAAGCTTGTCATTGATGGCAAGTACATCAATAATGATGGCTTGAGTACAGCTGCGATGATCAATAGGAAAATAGAAGATAAGTCTAGGAAGATCGAATGATTGAAGGAAACGCAACATTGATCAGGCATGATGAAGTCCTGTAAATTTTGTGAAGCATTTCTGATCGTTGGATCCCATCCAAAATTTCTGATAGCATGAGGGTCGTCAGATATGAATATAGACAAGAAGAGTGCGCTGAAGAGGAGGATAGATCTCAGGCATTATATCTGAGCGCAGAGTCCAACCACCGTTGGATCGAGGAAAACCTACATGATCTTTAAAGTGCAAGGAGTAGAGGGCTCACAAATCCCGAAAGCAGGAGGACTATCCATCTCAGGGGGTTATGTGGACCGTTGATCCAACTCCCTGTCAGATTTTTGGGGATCGAGAGTTGGAGATGACAAGTAATATCATCCACAAAAATCCTAATTTCGCGATATAAAAAATCGCGACATAATCTGAGCCGTCGAACCAAGATCACATCTGGACCATCGATCCAACTCACATCAGCAAACCACGTCAGCTAGGAACACGTGGCACAACCAGGTAATGACAAGTGTCAGACTGATTCAACATTCAAAGCACATGTAAGTCATGAATTAATGTGACACGTGGAAATTATTTAACACATGTGACGTCAGCAGACTTACTCCATATCGTAGTTTCGGGGATCGCAACATGGATAGGAAAGCAAACAATGCAACAAGCATATCGATTTTGTGATATGCGAAATCGCGACTTAAATCGCAGCTATTGAATCAAGATAGAATATGGACCGTTGATCCAAGTCCCTTTCGGGGTTTCGAGGATTGAGTATTGAAGTTGTCAAAGAACATTCACCACAGGAATCCTGATTTCACGATATGAAAAATCGTGACTTAATCATGGACCGTCGGATCAAGAGGATGTGTGGTGAATGATCAGAGCACCATAAATCTCCCTTTCGAAGTTTTTCCTTTCGCGACTTGGAGTGACAAGAACCTCCACCTAAGGAACAACGAGATGTGAGATCGTGAAAGAGCCTTATGCATAGGGTTGTGGTCACAACCCTTGGTCACGAGAAGGGAAGGAGTCATTCTAGATAAGCTCCATTTTGGGGTTTCAGAGATCACGACTTGGAAAGTTGAGATGCCTCATCTCCAGATTTATGAAACGTGAATTCACAAAAAGCGCTTTTTGCATAGGCACTTGGTTATGACCATAGTCATATTGGGGAAGGAGCTAGTGCAGAAAACTTTTGTATTGGAACTTCGGAGATCGCGAAATGAAGTGTCGAAACACTCAGCACAGAATTGTCGAATGTCAAAATACCGAAATGAATGCAAGATCCCATGGATTCAATCCAACAGTGCAGGTGAATTTGAACAAGATCGGAGGGCTATTGTTGCACGACATAGTGAAACTACTAGAAACCATTGATGGTGTCTACCAAAGGATGAGAAGAGACTTCGGTGTGATTTCCAGAGGAGCTAAAGAGTCACATGGAATCTTCCAGTGGAATGAAGACGATTCGTGGAGGAAATTGACAATTGGATGAGGGTTTGAGCTCGTAACTAAAATAGAAAGTATGAGCTCTATTGTAACAGAGAAGTCGAAGAGTCTCAACTGGCAGAGAGAAAAAGGAATCTAGGATTAACACCTAGTGATGATAGACACAGGGGTTGAACTGCCAGAGAGGTTGAAGAGTCGCAATGATGATCATGTAGAGAACTTGAGATGTGGAGGATATTGGCGCGGTATGAGCATGCAGAGGAATGGCGAATATTTCATGCACAAGATGCACAGAAGCTATATATACACGGTACAGAGAAGAGAAGCAGTTGTTGTTGTTGTTGGAGTTGTTGTGGTCGTTGTGTAGAAGGATTGAAGTTTGAGCAAGGAGGCAGAGCGCAGAAGTATAAATTCATAGAAGAGGAACTGTGTAGTGAATGGACATGGTGCACAGATCATAAAAAGTAGAAGAACAGACAACGCAAGTCATGTGTGCAGAAAGGCAATGAGGCAGACAGAGAAACGAAATGCAGCAGAACAGTGATGAGTCTGGTAAGCCATTGTTGAACATCATATCACTATAATAAGTTTCAGTAGCAAAGATTTATATTTCAGGGAGGTTGGGAGGTGCTAGGGATGATTGTTGTCCTCAGATGTTCAAGTGGGTGCTTCAACACAGGAAGTTGTAGCTTCCATCTGGTTGCAGCCAGAGAAACTAGGGTGACAGGGTGGTGCAAGGGAGAACTCTTGTTCTCTGTTATACAGGTTGGTGCCTATATGATTGGAATTTGGTGCTTCCATCCAGTTGGTGCTGGAAACACTCAGGGATTTGGTGCTTCCTCCTAGTTGGTGCTAGAGAAACCAGGGAGTTGGTGCTTCCTTCTAGTTGGTGCTAGAGAAACCAAGGAGTTGGTGCTTCCTTCTAGTGGGTGCTAGAGAAAACAGAGATTTGATGCTCTCAGCAAGTAGGAGCTTTCAAAATAGAGTTTGTAGCCTCATTATGAGTTGGTGCTCATATGTATGATAATGTAAAGAATGTAACTATTACTTATCATATAAAGAAAAAGAGGTTTTTTACCCTGTATGGGTTTCCTCGGGAAATATCTGTCTCTGTGTTTCTCATATATGTGTGACTGATGCTGAATGTGCCATTGTTTATTTCGCTGCATTAATGTGATCATCATTCAGTGTTTTTTCAAAGAGTTTAAAAGAAGCATAATTGTTTAAGCATGGTAACAACTGATTCAACCCCCCCCCCTCTCAGTTTTCCAACAATGAATGGGATCATGTTGTATTTGGCATCCAAAATGAAAACATTACCAAAAAATTTATGGGAGTTGATGGTTAGGCCTAACTTAATATGATCCCAAATTCAACTCAAGTTGGTTAATCAATACATAATATATCGTATCGTCTAGAAGGAACAAGTAGAATTGAAAATTAAAGGGGTAAATATTAAGGTAGATTTTGATGTGATTGAGATCATGGATGACTCAAACCCCTACCCTGCACTACTTTGTATTGACTCAAGCTTGGACAATAATGTAATGTTGAATATGAAGAAAAGGAAGACGTCCTTTGAGATAGACACTTCACGTGTGATTGCACTATTAGATATGACTGAAGGTGACAATTACAATGAGGCTATTAATGAGGATGCACAAAGATCCATTACTAAGAACATTTATCACATCACATGGAACATAGAAGAATATATCAATACCACAATAGATGGTGAACTAAGTTGTATAAGGGTGTTCTTGTATGACATGGAATGAAATAATTCTATGGTGAGATGGAAATATAAGTTGTATGAAGTCATTACTAGGCACTGTGCATAAATTACAAAAGTAGTCCATTGGATTGGATCAAATTTATATGATGCACCAAGATTTGATGGTACCAATCTAGTTAATACATTATGAATATAGATGGAGAAATAACTCTTGAAATATTTAAGGTTATAGGCTACAGACATTGTGCTCTATGGGACACCTGCACATTGGTTGGAGACACATTGAGGGATCATACGAGAGTAGGTGCAAGTAATTGATTTTATAAAGGTCATATTTCATGCCATATCTAACTTTGAATTGGAAAACAAATATAAGGGTACGAATTACCCCTAAGATCATATTTTCTATTCTAAAATACGTTGGATACATAATTGAATCCCACACAATCAATGGGTCCATTGGTATGTACATATAATGGAGATGTTCCCTATATGTTGGTACATTCAGGAGGAAGCCAGGAGGAAAAAAAGAGACTGGGGATTTGTAAGTATCCACTTCAATTTCACGGTTGAAGCCTCGGTGAAAAAAGAGGCCCTCCTATGAATCAAATATTTCATCCTTTAATGACAAGTGGAGGATGCCACATCAAAGGTAGTTTGTGTGCCTAGAACAGGTTGATGGAAAAACTAGAATCGATGGTACACTATTGGAAAATTCAGAGCAATTTCATTGATAAATATGACCCCAGTGGCATACTCATAAATGAAATTGAGGGAGAGTGTGTGGTGGAATGGAAATATTTTCATACCACCACGTTAAGCTATGGTTTCCTGATTAAGAAAAATAAGCATAGCATTGGTATTGATTATGCACCAAATATGGACGTCATCGGGGATTTTTGGTACAAAGAAAGCATAATGCATGTGATCGACTTGATAGAAGATAGGAGACATCATGATTTGTGTCATCCTCTGCAACCTTAATGCATCATGTGTACGTGATCGACTCCCTACATCGTTTACTGATGAAGTACTAGAAAATGTGGGTGAACATGAAGCCTACTCATTCACTGATGGCTTCTAAGTATATCACCAATCCCATATTGAAGAAGAGTATAGATCAAAGACATTTTTTGTGATGGAATGAAGATCATTTTCTTAAACAGTGATTCCCTTTGGGCTGAAGAATGTGCCTGCATTATTTTCCAAAATCGTGGTTGCAATGTTCAAATTTTTTATTCATAAGTTCTTGGAAGTGTACCTAGATGATTTGATTGTATTCATGCTATTAAAATAAAATATTAAATCCATACGATTGATGTTTGATAGGTGTCACCAACCACATATTTCCGTCAATTTAAATAAGTGTATATTTTGTACCTGATTAAACATTTTTCTCGGGCATGTGGCATGAAAGGAAGGATTTTTGGTGCATCAAGAAAATATCATTGTGATACTCAACATGGTTACTCCCAATTGATTCATGGAGATACATGCTACCTTGGTTCACACAGGGTATTACATACAGCTTAGTCAATTCGATGCAAAGATTGTTGTGCTTATTGAGAAACTATTGTGCAAAGATACAAAGTACCTTTTAACATTGGAATTCTAGAAAGCATTGGATACACTGAAGGAAAATTTGGTAAATGCATTGATCTTGGTATTCTTTGTCTCGTCCATTATTTTCCATGTTCATGTAGATGCATCATCCATTATGTTTGGCACAATTATCGGATAGCCAGACGAGGGGAATATTGATCATCCACTATACTTTTCTAGCCACGCGTTATCTAATTCAGATAATAATTACACCACACTTGATAGTGATGGAATTCACATGGTATATGCATTATATAGGTTTTAACACTATTTTCCTTGCACCCCCTGTTGAAATTCCTACTCCGAATACACTTGTTGGAATAATAAAATAAAATAAATAGAGGATGGAATAATGGAAACAAAAATATCATATGCAAAGATATTATTTCCATCAACTAAGATTATCATTCAAATAATTAAAATATTACAAGGCCTCTTGTACCGAAGAAAATGGCCCATAGAGAAAGATAGAAAACTATAAATAGTATCTGGAAACCCTAGAAAATATTCATCTCGTGTACGAACTCATTTTTTCATGTTTCACAATATGAACATGCCTTTACTTAATAATACCCATGTATACATGCCTATATCCATTGAAATTCACGTAAATGCTCACAAGGACTATATGGAAGACATTGTATGGTGTTACCCTGTCATTGTGGCTCCAATCTGCTAAAACCCACTTGAGAATTCCTTTATTCACTCTTCTCCCTAACCCAATCTCTAGATGGAAGTCCTTCTCCACCTATCCAAGATCTTGTTGAGAAAAGTTCCATCTTTTCTCTCTGTTTCAAACAACCACTAATCCACATTCCTTCTTTAACCTAGCTTTGATTTTATAATTTTGATATATGCCCTAAACCTAGTATGCAAAGTGACTAATGGTTGATATTACTTCTCAACTCACTTGATATCAATGGATAATATTCTATTCACTAATACTAATTAAAATATCTCTTTAAATAAACTCAACTAATTAATAAAAGCACTTTACTTTAATAATTCCTTAAGTTAAATTCAAGTATTAAGGTAGAAATATTTAGATGAATTCCACACATTTAGATACCTAGACCTATGTAAAAGTATCTATCCTATTCTACATACATCAACACTCCCTCCTAGAAAGGAATGTATTTTTCACCACTCAATGTTTGTCCCTAAAGAACATAAAACTTCCCTTTAACCAAGGGTTTTTCTAAAATATCGACAACTTGATCATTTGAGGAAACATAATGAGGATTGAATTCTCCCTTCTGGATCCTATCTAGGATGAAGTGATACAAAATATCAATATTCCTGGACCTGTCATACAATACTTTATTCTCAAAGAGTTTTATACAACTATGATTATCATAGTATATCACCATAGGGTCCAACTCTTGATCAAATAAACTTGTAAGCAATTTGTAAAGTCAAATGCATTCACAACTAGTCATACTCATTCCCATATACTCTTCCTCTATTGAAAAAAGTGCTAGAAAGGTTTCCTTCCTACTAAACCATGTTATCATTGTTGATCCCAAGTTGAAGAAACACCTTGAGGTGCTCTTTCTCTCCATTGCACTCCCTTAATATGAGTTAATATATAATTTCAACCTCACTTCATCACCTTCAATATACCTCAACAATACTCTATTACATCTCTCAAGTACCTGAGCACATTCTTTGTTGTTATCCAATGCCCCTACCTCAACTCCACCATGAAGTGACTTAAGGTGTTCACAATAAAACATATATATGGATTTCTACTAACCAAATATATCAAGGACCCTATCAACTACCTCTATATCTTGGGATCCAGCAAATACAAATATGAAGTGACAACCTTCTTCATGTTGGTAAACATAGGTGTATCCATTTGTCTACAATACTCCATCCATAAATCCTCAAGATCTCCACTAAGTACTTCCCTTAACAAAGGAATATCTCTCCCAATACCTTTCATACCTCTAATGCCAAGAAATAATGCACCAAGCCAATGTCCTTCTTATATAACTCTATAGCTAAATTTTCTTTGCACCCTACAACAAGATCCTTTGTACCTTTAAGAAACAAACTATCCATGTACAAAATCAAGATAAGTGGATCCAAACAAACAAGTATGAAGTACAAGTTAGGATCCACCTCACTCTTGGTAAATCCCATATTCTACAAATATCCATCAATCCTAAAATACTATGCCCTTGGTTCCTATTTGAGTCTGTATAAGGACTTCTTAAGAATACACACATGACACTCCCTCCCATGTACCTCACAGCCATGAGGTTTCTCTATATATACTTACTCTTCAATAATCATGTTGAGGAAAATTGTCTTCACATCCATCTGATGAATCCTCCACTTTATAACCAAAGAAATAGAAATAAAAACTTGAATAGAAGAATACATGGAGACTAGATAAAATGTCTCCTCGAATTCCACTCCCTCTATCTGGCATAATCCTCTCACCAAGAACCTCGCCTTGAACGTCTTGATGCTATCATATGCACCATGCATGATCTTGTAGAGACACTTGGAACTCACAATTGACTTCTCCTATGGTCTCAACACTATGTCCCATACACCATTCCTCATAATAGAGGTCTACTCCTCTACCATGAAATCCTACGAAACATGATGATTTGTTTCTTCCTCAAACTAGAATGCTTGACATCAATGTTTATACTCGTAGGTGAAATACAATTTGGAAACTTTCTCGGAATCTTACTCCCTCTAGATACACTCCTAGGATCCTCACCAACATCACTCAATGTTTATAATATCCACTTGGGTCTCCTGAAAGAATTGGAAGGGGATAATTCCTCCTCCCCACTTGAATTATGAATCCATGAACTGGAAATTGTTGATTGTTGCTCCTTGCCCTTTTTCACTACTAATGAATCCTAATATATCCTAGATGATAAGTTCTCCTCAAACTTAACATACCCGATTATAAGTGTCTTTCGCTATGCTGGTATGAATATCTTGTACTCCTTTGAGGTCTATTAGTATCCCAAAATTATATCGTTCTTTCATGAAGGTTCCAAATTTTTCTTCCTCTCCATACACACATGGATATATATTGGACAACGACATATTTTCAAATGTCATATTTTTGGCTTTACCTGTGATGATGCCTCCTCCAGAGTCTTGTCCACCAATATTCTAAGGACTACAGTTCTACACATATATTTCTCTATTACATGCCTCTTACAATATAAAGATAGGCAACTCTTGGTCATGTATGATAGCCCTTATAGAACCAATCATGGGACGGTTCTTTCTATCCACAACCTCATTTTGTCGAGATTTGTATGAGACTTTCAACTCCCTCTTGATCCATTTCTCCTTGAATAAATCCTTGATCTCATTGGAGGTGTATTGTCCCTCATTATTGAACCTTAATGCCTTGATATTCTTCTGTTTTTGTTTCTCCATCGGAGCCCTGAAATCCTCAAACCAACTGAATACCTCATCCTTGGTATTCATAAAGAATATCCAAATTTTCTTGGAAAAGTCATCAATGAATGTCACATAGTATGATTCTCCTTGCACTGATGCTACTAACATTGAACCACTCACATATGAATGTATAAGATCCAATATCCCCTTGGACCTACTCTCATTGCTTGGAAAAGAATCCTTGGAATTCTTTCTAAGTAGACACTCTCTTCACACTCCTTACTGCTCAACACTAAACTATGAAAGACCTGTTATTGTTAGAAAAACACAATTGCGGAGCAATAAAATAAAACAAATGCAGAAACAAAACAAAGAAGACACATAATACAAGAAAGACACAGATTTACATGGTTCACCCAGTGTGGGCTACGTCCACCAGAGAAATTGCCAGGTCCTTCCTTTATTATTATCCAGCAAATGAAGGGATACAACCTACAGCAAAATCCATTGTAACTTCCTCTTCTTTCTCTCACAGTCTCCTCTCTCAGAATACAATATTCACAATCAACCATAGCCGCAATACATTTCCCTCATAAAAGAGGGTTGCCTTCTAGGGAAAAAAACCCTAACATAATCTCTACTGTTAGATCTGCGACCTTATAATGAACGGTCCAGATTCACAATGAAATTACAATATACTTTTATAAGACAATGTTTTCTTTGGGGGCTTTGCCCCCGAACCCCTGTTGGGAGCCCGCTTGCCCCTAGACCCCCCAGCCGAGGGGATAGGCCCCCCGAACACTGCGGAGGGGGTACCCCCCCTCTGCACTCCCCCGCGTGGAAGAGTGTACATACTTCTGGGGTGTAAATACTTCATGGGGTATAAACACGGTTGAAAGTAAAAGACCTATAAATCAGGAAGATAATCAGGCTCCAAAACCAACAATCTCCCACTTGGAGACTGATCTCAACAACTCCATCGCTGCTATATATGTTGGACTCTGAACCTTCTTGGACCTGGAAAATTTCTCATCTTCATCTTCATTCTTGAATACCAACTGAAACTGAGAAAGAACTCAGTTTCTCCATGGTTACTCCCTTTGTTAACATGTCTGCAGGATTATGGCTAGTGTGTATCTTTTCCATCTTCAATTGTCCATATTCCAAGGCAGATCGTATGAAGTGGTACCTCAACTGTATATGCTTAGTCTTTGAATGGAAGGTTGAGTTCTTTGCAAGGTGAATGAAACTTTGACTGTCATAGTACAACCTGTTGTTCTCTTGCTTCTTTCTCAATTCCTCCATAAACCTTTGTAACCAAATCATCTCTTTACTAGCCTCTATAGCAACAACATACTCTGCCTCTGTTGTTGAAATTGCAACAACCATTTGCAATTTCGAAATCCAACTTACTGTTGTTCCACCTATAGTAAAAACATACCCTGTGGTGCTCCTCCTGCTGTCTTTATCACCTGCCATATCTGAATCAACATATCCCTGTAGAAAAGTGTCTAAACCTCCAAAACATAATCCATGTGTAGTAGTACCTCTCAAATACCTGAGAATCCACTTTACTGCCTCCCAATGTTCTTTACCTGGATTGTTCATATACCTGCTCACAACTCCCACTGCATGTGAAATATCTGGTCTTGTGCAAACCATTGCATACATCAAGATGCCAGTTGTTGATGAATATGGGACCCTGAACATGTATTCTATCTCCTCCTGTGTCTTGGGACACATTTCCTTAGTTAATTTGAAATGGCTGGCCAAAGGTGTACTAATTGGTTTTGCATTCTGCATTCTAAACCTCTCCAACACCTTCTCTGTGTACTCACCCTGAGACAAT
>ML800563.1:138209-154325 GCA_009831015.1 Picea engelmannii
GCCCTTTCCTCTATCCTTTTGTCTTCCCCTGTTCTCCATGTTCAATGCATTTCCTGATGTCTCACCTGTGCTTTTCCATCGCATTTCCTCACTAAGAATAACACCAACAACATCATCAAATTTTAAAGTATTTGAACCAGAGATAGAGTTACTTACAGCCATGACCAAGCCATTCCATCTTTCTGGCAATGAGCACAAGATTAGAAAAGCCCTAACCTCATCATCAAAGTCCAGTTTTACAGAACTTAGTTGATTAGTAACCGTATTAAATTCATTTAAATTATCTGCAACATACCCGCCTTCTGACATATTCATATTAAATAATCTCTTCATTAGAAATACTTTATTCGACGTCGAGGGTTTTTCATACAATTTGGCCAATGCATCCATCAAACCCTTCATTGTCTTTTATTTCGAAATATTGAAATCCATCGATGCTGCCAGACTTAGCCGTATCGTTCCTAGAGCCTTTCTATCAAGAATCTCCCATTCTTCATCCGTCATGGTCGTCGACTTCTTTGCTACTCCACTCAATGGTAGGAATAGATCCTTCTGATATAAATAGTCTTCCATCTACATCTTCCATAACTAGTAGTTTTGGCTTTTAAATTTCTCGACCCTAAACTTTCCATCTTCCGACATTGCTCCCACTCGAACCAGGAACCCTCTTTTCCTACGAGTTACCTTACGCTCTGATACCAGTTATTAGAAAAATAGGACCGCGAAGAAATAAAATAAAACAAATGCAGAAACAAAACACAGAAGACACACAATACAAGAGAGACACATATTTACGTGGTTCACCCAGTGTGGGCTACGTCCACCAGAGAAATTGCCAGGTCCTTCCTTTATTATTATCCAGCAAATGAAGGGATACAACCTACAACAAAATGTGTTGTAACTTCTTCTTCTTTTTCTCACAGTCTCCTCTCTTAGAATACAATATTCACCATCATACATAGCCACAATACATTTCCATCATAAAAGAGGGTTGCCTTCTAGGGAAAAAAACCCTAACATAATCTCTACCGTTAGATCTGCGACCTTATAATGAGCGGTCTAGATTTACAATGAAATTACAATATACTTTTACAAGGAAATTTTTTCTTCGGGGGCTTCGCCCCTGAACCCCTGCTTGCCCCCAGACCCCCAGCCGGGGGGATACCCCCCCCGGACCCTGCAGAGGGGGTACCCCCCCTCTGCACTCCCCTGCGTGGAAGAGTGTACATACTTCTAGGGTGTAAATACCTCATGGGGTATAAACATGTCTGAAAGCAACTACCTCTGAATCAGGAAGATAATCAGGCTCCACAACCAACACTTCCAAAAACCCCAAGATGGAATTTTTCGACAACTGGTTTGGCCAAAATATGAAGAAGTTAGACCTCCTGGAAGTTTTCCCCTTCAAGATTGTTATAGGACCTCTGTGTGTTTTCCATGCCAAAACCCAACACCCACAGCAATCCCATAAAATGAGCGAAATGGTAGGACCATTTACATTGGCCCCCATTCCTTGGCGAAGAACCCAGCTATATGGCCCCATGTGGCCAATGACCTAACTGTTATGCGCATTGTTGGATATCTCCTCCGTGCAAAGGTGTGGTCATATGGTATTAATTCATGTGACCATGGATGACATTTGAAATCTTGCACTAACAATTATGTGGATAGTCACATGGTGTAGTTTTAGACTGGGGGATAAACACCATTCAAAACGGTATGTGTGTGCGCAAAAGGGTAATAGGAAGTGGTTGTATGCATTGTCATATGGATCAGAGGCTATGTACAATTGCAACGGTCCATGAATTTTCATATGGATCAGAGGCTATGTACAATTGCAACGGTCCTAGCCCTGTTCGTTTACTCCACAGGCGAAACAAATGTTTCAATTAAAAAATTTTAATATGACTATATGGTTAAGAAACTTCCATGGGAGGGATAGCATCCTAGTCCTTTCCAAATCATTACGCACACCCAGAGGTCACGGGTTCGACTATTGTGGAGTCACAAACATTTTACCATACCCAAACCAAACTAGGGTGCCACATGACAGCCCCTAGCCATTCCACGTGGAACCTCTCCATTCGCTGGAGAGAGGAGATGTGCCCTCTAATAACTTGTCCATGTTCCTGCCAACTAGAACATTCCACGTTAGACCATGCCATGTCAACCTGTACGACCATGTCACGTCACCTCTGCCACATGCTGGTATGACCACCTACCACATGTCCTATACGGACATGCGACATCATCATCTTTTCACATTGAACAATACACATCACCCTGCCACATCAGCAATACACACATGCCATGTCAAAACTATACGGACATGCCACGTCCACACTGTATGGAATGTACAGACTGTACAGTCAGTAAAATTTTGCATGTTTATAAAAATGAACAGAACGTGATATCTCACTCATATGAAATTCATTTCAACCCATTCAATTTGCGTTGGGATCCTGAGGACGAGGCCTATGCACGTGTCTATTTTGAATCAATTTCGAGCACTTTGATTTTTGAGCAAACTTTGATCCCCTAGATCACTCCTCCCCATTGGGAATCTCTTGGACCTCCAAAACACTAATTTATTCAATATGAAGGTGAGGGTATAGTTCCCTCACCTTTCCAACCTCAATCCACTTGGACTTGTTTGGATTTGTGCTTTTAAGACCAACATGAAATTTGTCATGCCTTGTCTTGTACTTGGCTTGGCTCTTTTCCAACTGTTCTTGAATGGTTTGATGCACAAAATGAAATTTCTTCAATGAACTTCTTGGCCTTGTCAAAATCGCTATGACCATCAATAGACACATCTTTCCCAAATATAAAATCTAAAGGAGATTTTGGCAAATATCCAAAACATGCTTCAAATGGAGGTGTTTGATTCAATGAACGCTTAGCTCGATTATAAGCATGTTGAAAGTCATGTATATGCTCATTCCAAAACTTAGGATGATTTCTTTGTGAACTAGCCATCGTATTTCCTCCACCAAAATGTCCAACAACAAGAGAAGAATGTCCTTCCCTTATCATGTTGACTCTTTCATCCTCCAAAAAGCATAGCTTGCCAAGATACAAAAGTTTACCATGCACATAGGAATCCAATTTCCCAACTTGGTCAGTACAACAAAAGGTTGCATAAACATTTTTCAAATCAACATCTAAATCATATTGTTCCAAATAGCTCTCATGCATTATAGTATTATTCTTAAAAACAACTGAAGCACTAACAATAGGCCTAGTAAGAAAATCAACAAATTTGTCATAAATGTATTTATTATACCTTATCACCAAGTGGAATACATATCTTGTCAAGGCATGCAATGGATTTTTCTTTTCTTTTAAATATTTCTTCCATGTGTCTCCTTCAACAACCATATCTGTAGTCTTGTTCACAGCTCTAAAATCTACCCACATACGCCATATATAATATTTCTCTAGTACCAAACCAATTGGTGACTTGCATGGCGATGTGCTTGGTTTTATGACCCCTTTTTCAAGCAACTCTTGGGCTTGATTTATGATTTCAACATTCTCCATGTCTGAGATCCTACACATGTCAACATTTGGAAGAGGACCATCTTGTTGCAATATAATCTCATGTTGGATACCCCTTTTAGGAGGCAATCCCATTGGTTCCTGAAACATCTCAACATTTTTGTTAACAACCTCATATAAATCAGATTGTAAATTTGTATCACATCCTTGTAAAAATTGTTTTTCATCATTGTCTTTGGGTTTAATCATCAAAAGCACAAGGTTCTTACTAGCATTGACTGATCTCTTCATTTGCCCAACATTTGTAAGTGACAAATTCATCTTCTTTGTATGTGCTCTAACAATGTACTAAACTCCATTTTTAAACAAATGATACTTGTTCTCATGAAGATGAAATATGGCTCTCCTATCATATAAGTATGGTCTTCCCAACAAAATACCACAAATATCCAATGGAATAACATCAAGCTCTACCTCATCTATATAGTTTGCAGTGATTGCAAATCTAAGTTTACATCTTCTTGTCACATGTGATTTGGCATTGTCACATATTCATCCTAGAGGGTAAGGTTTAGAATGTGGAGTAGTTACCAAATTTAATTTCTGGACAATGTCTTCAGAAATGAGATTTTCTTGAGATCTTGTATCAAATATAGTATCTATCCTGGTATTTTTTGAAATTACACTTATGTGAAAAAAGTATATTATTTATTTTTCATGTTGAGTTACATTAAGGCTACTACTACTTGAAGAACCAGTACTTGCAATATATTTCTTACCTTGAAAACCCATGGATGTGATTTTTGTTTTGTCTTCTGAATCAGATCCTAAATCGTGTTGTATAGTTGCAGCAATGTTTGGTTTCTCTTTGTTTTTGAATTCTTTGGGTCTCTTTTCAGGATGAAGTTTCCAGCAATGGTCTTCATCATGGCCATCCTTTGAACAATGTTTACAAGATAGTTTATCTTTCTCTTTCTTGACTAATGAATTTGTCATTCCATTTCCTTCAAACTTCCCCTTTCCCCTGTCTCCATTATAAAACGACTTCTTGCTTCCCTCTTTAGGTTCATTCCTTTCTCTTGCTTCTAAATGATTTTCATGTACACAAACTTCATCTAGATTTGAAGGGTTAAACATAGGTATTGTATGCCTCAAGTAGCTATGCAAACCCCCAATGTATTTGAGTAAAGTTTATTGAGAAGAAAAATCTATACACAAAACCAAAGCTCTTCTCTGAAATTCTTGAATGAAGCTTTGCACATATTCCCCTTTAGATTGCCTAAATTTTTTCCAATCCATAATATCTTTCTGGATGTATTATAATGGATGAAATTTCCTTTTAATTGCAACAATAAAATCATTCCAAGAGGATACAAATTTACCATGTTTCTTCATGTCCTATTGAGTTTAAGATTCCCACCAAATTAGTGTTGCATTGTCCAATCTTAATGAAGAAAGTTGAATCTTAGCTTCATCATCTATGATACTTTGTATCCTACAATACACTTCAATATGACAAATCCAGTTATCCAATTTCTTATCATTTACCTCTCCATTGTACATAGTAAATTCAAACTTAATATCAAAGTTAAGAAATGAGTTTGTAAAGGAGTTTTACCATATTCTTTCAGGATAATTTGGAGTTGGTTGTGAAATGGTGGAAGAGGTGGAATATGGAGGGGAAGCAGGTGGAGAATCACCATTCCCTCCATTTCCCTTTGGATTTTTATCACCACCGTCTCCATTTCCCTTTGGAGGCTTGGAGCTTTCACCTTGCAATCTTGCATTTCTTTCTTCAAACAAAACTTTCACCATCTTAGTCGTATCATAGAAATGTTTTCCAAAAGTTTCCTCCTCTAAAGGAAGAGTTCCATGACTCTCCTCATGAGCCATACTTGGTGAATATCTCCTTGAATCTTGAGGTGATTTGATAGTTCTCCTTCTTGACAATTGAGAACTGGGCTCTACAAGTTGACCTTCTCCTCTTGTGAGCTTCAACCTTGTAAGCATCAGAAAAACAAAAATACTTGCAAAAAATCAATCCTTCAAAAACCTATGCTCTAATACCAATTGATCTGAAAATGAAGAAGACTTGTCTCTTTTTAAATTGGAAGTGTAAAAATGGTATGTGTTTGGGTAATTGGATCAGGTTTCTAAAACATAAGTTTGATGAGCTTTTACTTAATCATGAGAAACATATCATGCATATAAAAACCATAAAAAAAAGAACACATAAAAAAGAAAATGATAAAGGAGTTCACCCCTATCTTAGGCTACATCTCCTTGTCCAACTTCCCTTGGATAATTTTGATTATTCTTAAAAAGTTTTTTTACAATTCTCAAAATTAAAAATAGATGGCTCCAATGGCTCCAAAACATCTAAAAACCCCTGTTAGCACTTGGTAAATTTCCTATAGGTTGAAACAAAAGAAATCTACAAAGGTAACTTTATCGAACCGCTTTTAAAGTTGGGATCTAGCCCTTCCAGCTTCAGAGAGGGATCTCTCTATATGATTTATCTTTGTTGTTAATTTAGATGTTAGGCTAGGTAAAGGAACAAGTAGGTTTTGTTGTAAAAGTGTTTTTTGAAGTGGTTGAGACAGTCTACACATCCATTGGGCTATGGGGTCTGTATTTAATTAAATAAGAAATACAACCAGAAACAATTAAAGAAGACTTCTACAGGGCGAGATAATACACTCACTGGATCTTTTAATAGCTTAAATGGTGGACAAAAGAAAAGAGGAGAAAAATATATTCAACTAAGAAGCAGTTAAGAATTTTTTAATCGAAACATCAGAAGATAAACATTAAAATCTTTAGAGTCGGAAACAGGGTATCCGAGATAAATCCTACAACATACGTTACTCTTAAAGATTAGTTTCAGAAAACAATATGATCAAAAAGAAAGGATAACATTCAACTTAGAAAATAAACATCACCAGTGAATATACGCAAGAATCCTGTAAAAGTGCCTCCTTTTCATTAATGGAAGATCTCTTAAAACATGTTACAGTTTGATAGCTTTAGGGTGTGAATATCAACAACCCTCAATACTCCGAAAGGTGGAGTATTTATAATTCAAATTACAAATGTTCCTTTCATAACTAATCAGGACGTTCTCATTCTATTTTTAGTCTAACTACTTTAACTAATCAAAACTGCTTGATGACTTGGTACAACTGCATGCGGAAATTTTGGGGTAGGTCGTTGGCGAGGTTCCTGCGCAACCTCTTTTGACTGGACAGGTGACTGGACCTGGACAACTCATCTGCTAATCAAGCATATCGCATAGTTCCTCCCATCTGATATGACTAGGCAGTGTGACCTTGAGTAATCTCCGATACACTTCATCCATTTCCGTATATTTAGCAAATGTGGGCTTTGTGAGGAAAATGTATCGAATCTCATGTTCGATACTGATGTCCAACTAAAGGGCATCCAAGAATGCTTTGCCAGTGATGCTCCCTTGTATGCCATCAAACTTCGAACTGTCTTTAGACACTTCAGACAGTCTCTTTTTATAATCTGGGAGTGTCATTAATTTATCATTAATGACTTTCAGACCAGGTAGGCCTTTCTTTTGGAGAGCATCAATTTTATTGAAGAACCTTTGTACTCCTTGGTCCATGACCTGAACCTTTTCTTCCAGCTAAAGCATTAGACTTCTCTTAGTCAAAACCCTTTTTACCTCAATTATGGTCTATGTTCTGTCCTCGATCTTCAGTTCTTCTAGCTCTTCTCTATTTTTAGAATTTAAGAATCTGATGATCTCATTTGCTTATGTTAGCATGTCTCCCAACTCTATTCTAATCTTCTCAATGGCCTGTTGGCTCCTATGGACCAACTCATTCTGCTCAAACATAATTTGGATCATTGGCCATATTTCATTTATGGACTTTATGATGTCTGTCCATACATTCTCTTTGACCTCAGCCAAAGTCTTCCCTGCTACTATTTGCTTTTGGAGTTGCTGTAACTCCTTCCTAAGTTGCTCAGTTACCTGCTTCTCTTTGGATAGGCTTGTCTGAAAAGAAGTTTTGAGCTCCTGGAGATTCTCAACCTCCTTCCTAAGTCTACTGATTTCTGTCTCTTGCAGGTTCATTTTCTCCATGGATTTGGCAAGGTCGATTGCCCCTTCTTGTGGTGTCATTGGTGTTGCAGACGGGATTGTTGTCACTGGTGTTGTGCTTGCTCCTGAGATAGGAATGGCAGTCAATGGAATGACTTCCATTGGCTTCATCTACTCCTTCTCCCTTAGTAATATTTCCATCTCAGTCTCTATCTCTTTGAGTTGTGCATTCTGCTCCATTAGCAGCTTGAGCATTTCATCCTTCTCCCCTTCCTTCTCTGCTATCTCCTTAGCCTGTGAGTCTTCTGTGGGTGGGAGTTTCAACTGTTTCCTCAAGGAAGCAATGTCTGCATTATTTTTATTTATCATATCCTCTGCAGCTTTGACATTTGAAGGATTGTAGCCGATATTGAGGACCATCTCCTCCAAAGTTTTGATTATGTTGTCCTTTGCAAAAGAAGATATTTTCTCCAGCTTGAGCTGCGTTTGAGCATTATTCAATGATACTTGAAATTTTTCTGCAGAAGCTAAAGCATGTGCCAATGTGTGAAAAACCATCTCCCCTGTTTGTTTGTGCAGATCCATATGATCTGGCGGATGCACATCCTTTGCCTGGAATTCGAAAGTGGTGCTCTTGTAGTCTGAAATCACCTTTGGATCCAGTACCTGGGCTTGGAGGTATGCCATGTGCATCCTACCCTTCTCTGTATCAAATGTAGACAACAGCCTGTGCTGCGTGGTGGATGAATGCTTCTAAAACTGGGCATAAGTATTGCTGGTGAGGGTCTGGTTCTTCTTCTTGATCAACTCGTATTTATTGAAAATGCCCAACTTGGGCCCAGTCTTGCCTGGCTGAGTATGCAGGGGAGAATCTGTGGATTTCTTTGGCACTGCTGGGGTGATTTCTTTGGCACTGCTGGATCAAACCGAAATATGGAACGACAGGCTTGGTTACTGTGGTAGGCGGAACTTCTAATTCTCCAGTTGGACCGAGAATTGTGGTTGTTTTGGGCCTCTTAGTATGCAACTTGAACTCTTCGGGTGACACCTCCATGATAGGTGGAGATGATTCTTGTCGATGAATCTTTTCTTGTATGACTTGTGGTGTAGTAGTTGGTGGTACAGTGATCGAGGGAACCTACTGTTCCACTTCGATCAAGGTGTCTGGCACCCACACTGTCTGATTTGCAAATTTTTCGATCTCGGGCTTGGGCTCATGCACATACGGGATGTTTTTGTTTTTCACCTTCATTTCTGAAATGATCCCACATGGATCATAATGCCATGGGAATCTTAAGAAAAAATTCATCTCTCTCAGCATATGGTCCACTTCTTCTCCAGTGCCATGACTGTTGCAGATGAAAGAGCCTATTTTCCCCTTGATGCGCAGCTGCTGATTTTTCTTCAATGAGATGAAATGAATGTTGTTTGAATTCATGATCTGTCTAATATATTCTAATGCAAAGATTCTTACTGGCACATACTTTGGCAGCTTGTAGGGTGCCAATTCGCACCCGAAAACTCTGATCTCAGTGTGGTTTTGGTATAGGTACCAGTCCCCTGTCTTTGCGTTGTCCGAGAGATGTAAAATTCTCTGGACCTCGTTGTTTATTCATGGCTCGGGCATACCACTCAACATGCTTACCATAGGGTGGTAGAAAATATCAATAAATGCCTTGAAGCTATACTCTGTGGAGTTGTGCTTCAACAAAGATGTCCACGCTGTGACTAGCTGAGGCCTTCCATTTGCGTCCATTTTCTGCATAGAAAAACTGAATTTATCGGCTTGATAAAAAACAAACATGTAGGCCAATATGGACGGATATCTAAACATGCCCTCCGTGCCGAAGTTCACGAACTGTTCATGAATATTGTCAGCCAAGAAGGTACTGAAATCAAACTGTGTTGTAGGTTTTTCATCATAGGATAAAATGGATAGAAAACCCAGGATGGGCTCATCTACCCACTGGTCAGAATAGTAACCTAACAGGGCACAAAGAGAGGAGATGACTTGGTTTCCTTTGGTGGAGAACATGGATGACGAGTAGGGTGGATTGGTAGAAGGGAACTGAGCGAAGGTGGGAAGGAACAACTCGAATATTTGAGCTCTCTGGGGAAAGGTCATTTTTTGATACAACTCTGTAAGGATCTCTATGCTGAAAGGAGAAACGAAATCGGCACGGGGGATTTGCATCATTTGGTTAATGTCTTCGGGAGTGATGAAGAACAGTACTTCTCCAAATGAGGAAACAATGGCCCTCTGGTTGGGAATATAATGTGCTTGGCATTTGAGGGAAAATTCAGGGAAGTGGTGGATCTGGGGAAACAGGTACAGGGGAAAATTGGACTCCCAGAGTCCAATTTCATCACTCTAGTCTAGGAACACCTCCCAGAGCCATGACTGGAGGTCCAAAAAATAAAATTCACACTTGGTATACGCGATCAACCTGTCTTTATCGACCAATGAGTTTTTTCTACGTCGACAGGAGGATGAAGAAAAGGATTCTCTTCTCCTTCTATTGGTCTTGGCTTTGGGACCATCTCTGCAATAGTACCTGCAAAACACTATGTTAGTGGGGTCAACTGATTGTGGATGAAGGTGATGGAAAAGAAATGGAGGCGTAAGAGGTAAAATTTCTTGTGCAATGGATGAATAGTGAATGAAGGGGGGAAATGGTAGTTTTATTTAAAACTGGGGTCAGTAGGGCGCGGGAGACAGGTCGGCAGGATAACGGGTAGATTATCCTGTAATAAATGGACAACGGGCCACTTGGGGTGAGATGGTAGGTGAGGGTGGCCAAAACATAAGGATGGGTGATGTGGAGGCTAGGGATTGGAGGTAAAAGTCGCAATAGGGGGACGGTCATGAGTGAAAAGGGAAAAAGGGATAACAACAGGGACTGACAACAGTTATGAGATGAGACATAACTAGGGAACAAGCGGAACAAGTGGCACCAGTGGAAGATGACGTCCCAGAGTAATGGAGGTTGTCAGATGGAAAATGGTGAAAAGACTCCGGGACCAATAGGTTTATGCCACCTATGACAGGGGGCCCGCCGGAGAGAAATATCCATTCCGGACCCCCCCCCCCCCCTTTGATTAAAAGCAAAACATTACCAAGTGGTTACATAATGGCGACTCCGTTGGGGAAGAACTAAAAGAAAATGATAATTTCAAGTGTTCTTTCCCCTAAAAAGAACGTTTGACTTTGAGGAGAAAGTAATGTTTAGAGGTTGATCAAACTTTGTACATATTATTTTCAGACTCGCAAAATTAAAAAATATATATATAAAAACCAAAAAGAGTTCTGGCTTCCAAGAAATTTCATACTAGGTCTCATCCAAACCCAGAACCCGCAATAGTGATAGATAACTCTGAGCAGTTTCTAAGGCGAAAGACCTTAGCAGTTGGTTCAGTGAGTCACATTCCCTTTCATAAGTCTCTTCCCTTTTTAGATAAGTCTGTTGTCTCTCAAAACCATGATCTCGATACTTGTCCACAACGAAGACTGTTTAGAACACGTTCTAACAGTTTTGTGATTGGACTCGTCTTTGACCCAACTGTGCTGCAACCCCAAACCCCCGAAGTCTTGTCTCCCACAACCAAACTGTTAGCGCTCTGTAATTTTCCCAAGGTTGAAAGGAAATCACAGAGGCAACATCAAAACCACTTCGAGTCTTGGATCTATCCCTCCAAGACTCAGAGAGGGATCTCTCTGTCTGATATAGCTTTTTTTGAAGAGATATTAGGCTAGTTAATGAAAACAATGTGCTTTGTTGTAAAAGGGTTTATAAATTGGTTGAGCCAGTTACACATCCATTGGGCTATGGAGTCTGAAATTAATTAGGAATGAAATACAGCCATAAACGAGGAAAGATGAATTCCACAGGGCGAGATAATACACTCACTGGATCTTTTTCATCTTAAATGATGAATGGAAGAACAGGTGAGGAAAATATCTTCAACTAACCAGCATTTAAGAATTCATTAACTGAAGATATTTAAAAGATAAACATTTAAATCTCTTGAATCGGAAACAGGGTATCAGAGATAAATCCTGAGACATAACGCTATTCATAAAGATCAGATTCAGAAAACACAGTGGTTACAGAGCAAGAAAACATTTAACTGAGAAAAACACAACAACAGTAAACATACGCAAGAATCCTGTGAAATGCCTTCCTTTCATTAATGGCAGATCTATTACAAAGGCTACAGCTTGATACCCACAGGGCGTTAAGATCCAACCCTTTTACATTCAAATCATCTCTATAAATAATATTGATCATCCCGACATGTTTCGCAAGTCGGTTTAACCGCCTCGGCCAAAAATAGCCACCATTCCCACGAAATTCGGAGTTTGTTGCCATAAAAAATGGACCATTTTTCTGCGAAATAGGGGTGTGATCAGACATGAATATCTCTTCAATGATGACACCTGGGTGAAAACCGAAAGATTTTATTATAAATGGGCATGTTCTGGACAAAAACCTCCTTCAGTTTCACCAAATTTGTCCCCAGTTGGCCGTGACAGCTCCTGCAAAATCGGGACTGAAACTGAAAATGGAAAATATGGAAAAATAGGCCTCGAAGATGCCTTCGACTCTCTCTTCTCGTAACTCCGTTGAAAAAACAAAAAAAAGAATTTTGTTCCTCATCCCGTGCTGAGCAAAAACCTCTCTCAGATTTTTAAAATTCGTCTCCGTTTGCTCAGAATCTCCTCTAGAAGAAGACATGGTAAAATAGTCAAATATGGTAAAAATGAGGGAAAGTGGTTTTTGGCGGGAAACGGTATTCCGAACCCCCCCCCCCCCTCGTTAAATGTAGACCGCCCAGGGGGGTCCGGAATTAAACCTGGGTGGTTGATTTCGGGGATTAAATCCGGGCCGTTTAGATTAGCATGGGGTTTAATTTAAATTCCGGACCCCCCCCCTCGTTAAAAGTCGAACTCACGGGGGGGGTCCGGAATGGAATAAGGTGCGTGGATTTTATTTAATGTATGGAGGATGGGGGCGCGTGGGTGGAAAGTGCACGGGGGTAAGGAGGAGGCGGGAGTGTGTAGTGGATGGTGAGGTGGGGTGACGTAGGGGGAGTATGTAGTGGATGGTGAGGTGGGGTGACGTAGGGGGAGTGGGTAGTGGAGGTAGGTGGGGGGTAGGGGGTACGTGAGGGTAGGACTTAGGTTCATGTATTTTGTTTTTTATATTGTTTTTTTTTTTGTTTGTTTTTAATATTTTATTTGTTATTTTTTATGGGTTACGTTGGTTTTGTTTTATTTTTAAATTTTGTTTTAATGTGTTTTGTATTTATTATGTTTTTTATTTTTTTATTATATATTGTTTTTTGTTTTTAATTAGTTTTATTTCTTTTTTATTTTTAATATATTTTATTGCTTTTTGTATTTTTTAATGTTTTTAAATGTTTTTTAAATGTTTTTTAATGTTTTTTAACATTTTGTTTTATTAAATAGTTTTATTTAATTAACCTAACCTAGTTACTAATTAATCACTAACCTAGATTACTAACTTAATTAATAATTAATTAATTAAAAATTAATTAATTATTAAATAGTCATTTACTTATTAGTTTGACCTAGACTAACTATATTTCCATCATTTTTTGTTCATCCTAAGTCCATTTATGCAGGGATGGAAGGCGGGATAATGGAGGCTGACAAAGGACAAGGGGGAGAGGATGCAGCGGATGAAGGATGCAGCAAGGTGATGGGGAAATGAGTGACAAGAATGGAGGGAGGAAAACAGAATCACATGAGCCATACTTCGTCACCTGGGGAGATGCCAAATCAACAGTCGAAGAATTGACTCGCCTATAATTATAGGACCCTAACACAAACTACAAACCACCACCTTGATACTATCCAGTCCCTCATCATCCTCATCTTCAGTCACTACCTTGTCGACCCTCCAGGTTGTTTTTCCACCTCCTCCACCCATCATGGCAACTCGATATGCCCCTCTGGTGTTGGATGCACCGCTACATGCCATGCCCCAAGACTACCAGACAAGACTTCCACAGTTCGATGCGATAGGACCTTTAAACGCCCAACAACATGTGGACAAAATGAATGATTATTTTGACTTGCAAGAAGTTTATGAGGCCAACGTGCAAATGCGTTTGTTTTCCCAAAGTCTAATAGGCGACGTCAAGAAATGGTTCAAAGCTTTACCTATTGCCTCCATCCCTGACCTTGTTGCGTTCCAAAGGAGTTTTCTTGATAGATGGGAGGTAAAGAAAAACCCTCTCCAGATCTTGTTGGAATACGAGAATATAAAAAGAAATCAAGGTGAGACGATACAAGATTATTGCACCCATTTCAACAACTTATACAATGCAATCCCAACTGAAATCAAACCTCCACAAGGTCTGGCATTGATTAAATTCCCTGATGGATTTGATGTTGACATGTCATACCAACTAAGAGAAAGAAATGTTGCCACCCTAGAGGACATGCAGAAAAGTGCTATAAGTGTGGAGGCCAATCTGTTGGCGAAAAGGGCACGTCAAAGGTCAGAAAGGAGAGTCATGATCAAAGAAGAACCTTCCACGTCGACCACTGATTCCAAATGGGATTCTATGGTTAGAACATTGGAACTAATGTTGGAAAGAGTGAATGTATCAGACAGAAATCCCTCAAGAGACAACCCACCTGCCCCTCAGGTTAGGAACCCTAACTTTAGGAGAACCCCTCCCCAAATCGTATAGAGAGATCCCTCTATGAAGCTGGAAGGGCTATATCCCATCTTTAAAAGAGGTTGGATAAAGTTACCTTTGTAGATTTCTTCTGTTTCAACCTCTGGGAAATTTACCAAGTGCTAACAACCCCTAGCTAGGATTTTTCGGCACCTAGTTTGGCCAAAAAATGAAGAAGTTACACCTTCTGAAAGTTTTATCCATCAAGCTTGTAGTTTTAAACTGGGTGCTAAACATGATTCGTAATAGTCTGCGCGTGCCCCAAAGGGTAATAGGTAGTGGTTGTATGCATTTTCATATGGATCTAGGACTATGTAAAATTGCAATGGTCTGTGCATGCATCAAAGGTTATGGCAAGGTCATATGGTATATTATGAATCAGGAGTTGGGGCCTAGCCCTCGCCCTTTACTTCACCACCCAAACAAATTTGGCCACTTCCAATGAGAGTATTGAAATAAGAATGAGTCCCCGATTTCAAATCTATCTCTCATACAACCTTCCCACTCTTAGACATTGACACAAACTTTTTATCAAAGTTTCCACTGGATCCAACCACATGCTATCCTAACAAATCCAAATCCATGAATCCACAAATCCAAGAATGCAACACCAAATCCATGAATCTCTAAAACTTACACTGAGAGAAGTTTTACTGTCATCTTTGGAATAAACAACACTTTGGCCACTTCCAAAAGCCTCCAGATTGTAGATGGAATATAAAACATCCAACCCCCTTCACAGCAATCTATGAGTCAGCCCCACTATCCAAAAAGAAGCATGAGTATGTTTTTAAAATAATAAGTAACACTTACCTCATTCTCGTCATATCTCGAGAATATACACTATCCACAAACCACACTTCAATGTCCTCAAACACTAGACAACCAATGCCTAAAGGACCAGTAATCAAAGAAAATTCCACCTTGAATTTCTCTGTGAACTCAACAACCTCAACTGATGTTGATACTTCTGGTTCATTCTTCTTCTTCTTGTTCGAACACTAACTAGCATACTGGTCAGTCTTCTGACATGCAAATAATTTCACTTTCTTCATGTCTATCTTCTTCTCTTTTTTGTTTCTCATAAGAGAAACATTTTTCTCTTCTACACCACCCTCTTATTTCTCTTGATATCTACTCTGAGACCCCTCCAGAATATCCTCTTGAGTAAATTCATCCCATATTCTTCTCCAATCTATGGGATTCTCTCTCCCCACCACACACTTCATGAAAACCTCTAACTATTTGGTGAATCCCTTGAGGGCTATGCACGACAAATCCAAGTCTTGAATAACTTCTCTAACAGTTGCAAACTCATCCTTGACCTATGAAACTATGGTGAGGTAGGAGGCCACTCTCTCTCCCTTATCCATCCTAGTATTGTAGAGCTTGTCCCTGAGAACCATTTTTTGGTTCTCATTTTTTTACACATACAATTTTTTTAGTGCATCGCACATCTCTTTAGTTGTCTCCTTATCAACCAAATGTGGAATAAGGTGGTATCTAACTCCATCAAAAATTATTTGGTGATCCCTTTCTTTCTTTACCTCATGAACGTCTAGAGCAATAATATTTGTAGAAGGTACTAGCAAGATGGTATTCACAAATGTCCACAACTTGTTCTCATTAAGAAAACTTGAAATCCTCACCTTCCATTTCAGGTAGTTGGAGATCCCCTCCAACCTATCCTCATACCTGATATGGGAAGCCATCTTTGTCCAACTGATAAAGACTCTTTCTTCCCCTTCTTCTTTCGAGCAAAATCCCCTACAAGTCACTACTATCAAATTTCCAAACAACTTCCCACTGAACCTCAGAGCTAAAGCTCTGAT
>ML800564.1:63172-118849 GCA_009831015.1 Picea engelmannii
ATTAATAATTATTCTTTATTAATATTAATGTTATTATTATATTTATTAATAATAACTCATTATTATTAATATTTCTAAAGTGGTTGTTGCTATTAATAATGAGTTATTATTAATTAATAATTACATTTTGTACTAATTAATAATTATTTTAATTAATATTTTATTATTATTATTATTATTATTATTATTATTATTATCATTTATAAATACATTATTATACCTTCTTTTTTTCAGCCAAAATCACCCGAGGATGAGTGGCTTAACAACACACTACGTCACCCTACACCTCGGGGACTATAAATATATTATTATACTTATTGTATTTTTATTTTTATAATTATTTTTATAAATAATACAATACTTTATTTATAAATTATAAATAATGCAATACTTTATTTTTATTAATAAAGTATTTTTTTATTAATAATAATGTTTTATTATTAATATAATTATTAATTATTAATATTAATTCATTATTAATTATATTTATAAAGTGATTGTTGCTATTAATAATAGGTTATTATTAATTAATAAATTTATTAAGAATGATTTATTATTAATTAATAAATTAATTATGTACTAATATATTAATGGTAATCCTTAAAGCATGCCAGTCGTCAACTAGCAACAACCACTTTCACTTTATAAAAGTGGTTGATATACACTAGCCAATTGACGTATATCAACCACTTTTATAAAGTGGTTGTTGCTAGTCTAATCATGTAATTGGTATGGGCTTTCGTCGGATTTTACATCATCCTAACGATACGCGTACAGAGTGTTCTGGTCTTTTATTCATTGTTCGTTAATGTGTAGTAATTGTATCGATGGTTAATGTATATTCTTTTTTAATTTAGAATCCAAGAATCAAACCAATTGAATCAAACAAATTCTTAGACTTATTTTTTTTTAAATGAATATAAAAGTTTGAGAAAAGATTTGAACCACAGATTGATCCTTCTCAATTATATATATATAGTGTATATTTGTTTTTAATAATATATATATTATTTTATTGGCATTATATTCATAATTTTTTTTAATGTAATGTTGTTTTATTTATGTATTCTACATTTATTTTAATCATATTCATTTTATTTGCATTTTATTCTATGACTTTTGAGATTATGTTTTTTTTATTTCTATTTGTTTTTTATTTCATGTTATCTATATTAATACTTTTCCCAAATAATTATTTAAATTAATGTACTTTGTTACTTTTCATTATATGTGAGTCTGTTCACATATATATGTGATCAGGCTCACATATATTAATACTTTCTCCAAATAATTATTTAAATTAATATACTTTGTTACTTTTCATGTATATTATCATTGAAATCAATGCACTAAATCATTTTGTATTATATTATTAAAAATTGATGAATCAAATCATTGTTTATTATAGATCATTGTTTATTATAGACTTGAAATCAATGTACCAAATCATTTTATAATGCATTGTTATTAACATCAATGCACCTCTCACCAAATCATTTTACATTTTTATTGAATGTAATGTCTAATATCTATCAAAATCATATAAATTGCACTATATCTTAGTTAAAATTAATGCACTCAATCATTTTGCATTGTATCAATATTGAAATCGATGCATCCATTTGTTTTGCATGATGGCATTTCTAATATCAATGTTTTGGTATTAAAATCAATGTACTTGATCATTTTGTACTATACAATTGTTGAAACACACCAACTCATTTTGTAGTGTACAATTGCATCTTATCATTTTGGATTGTACTCTGGTCATTTATATCACTAAAATCCATGCATTATATCTATTGTAACTGCATTATAAGAGAAAAGTAGGATTGATCTAATGTTTCATTATATATCACTAAAATCCATGTATTGTATCTATTGTAACAATATTATAAGACAAAACTAGGATTGGTCTAATGTTTTTGGTGTGCCAATCACCCAACAAAACACACTATTAAACTTGACTTTATGAAAAATAAATAACTTATAACATCACACTTTTTCATGATTCTACTAGAAAAACAACTCATCACATTTTACTTATTATTATGAGTATGAATCATGTCATTATCTTAGCAATTTGTCACAATCCTACTAAAGTTTTATGTAACTCAAATGTAGTTGGAACATTGAAATTAGGAATATACCTTCCTCTATACATTTCTATAGAAAAAGTTTTTAGAAAAAAATTACTAAGTTTATCTATGTAGTTGATTTGAGTTTCCTTCTCATACTTGTGGTCTTCCTCTTTCATAATTGAAACTCTTAAATAATTAAAGAAAGTAGATGAAGTCTATGGTCATTCCTCTCTACAAAGAAATACAAAGTTTATACATAGTTAATTTGCTGCAATAGTGAGTCTCCCATATGATCTCATTAATTTGTTGCAATAGTGAGTCTCCTATATGATCCCATTGTTGACATGCCAAATAAGGTTTATTAGCCATAGATGGGTCTAAGATTCTCTAATGTTTGATATTAGACTAGGCCATTTACTACTCCAATTTCCCCAATCCTTCACATATTACCCTACTCTTAGACTGTGTGTTTATGTTTATATCAATGTACAAAATTGCAGGTTTAGCATAAGAATGAGAATGGGATCAACCAAGATGAATACAATCTTCAGCCTTCTAGTATACAATTCAAAATTTTCATTTTCATTTTGAGCTAAGAGAACGGTTTATCTCTAGCCATTAAACTCATCCATCTGGTAGTTTCTTCTATATAAGTTGCTTATCCTTCACCAACTATGAGTATTTCCAAAGAGCTACTCACTACTGAACAATGGTTTTACAACTCAACTCTTTCTCTCTTCTTTTATTTACATTATTCAATGTGATATTTTTTTTAAGCTAAAACTTTTATTACCTCCTTAACCGAATCAATACATCTTCCAGGGTGCCTAGTGACTGGCCTACCTTTAACGGAAACTACCTTAAAATACATTAACAAAATGAAAAAAATTCTATAGAACATACAAAATCTAACTGATTTTATGCAGAGGCTAAAGCCTATCAAAACTAAACTACCACTATCTAAAAAATCCATACGTATAGAGTCAAGGGAATTCCCCAGAAAAACTAAATAGCATCAGTTCCAGAAGCAGGTGGCCTCCACTCTGAAGCGAAGGTGTAAGGTTGGAGGAAAACTAGACATCTAGAACACATAGGATCTCTTCAGAATGAGTCAAACAGAGCATCCATCCTGCGATTGATAATGTCCTAGTGAAGTTGTTTATCTAAGAATTCCTTGCGCAATTTGAAGAGAAGTCATAGTTATTCCTTTGTTAGACAACAAGAAGATCTATCACCCATGCCAAAGGGACTTGAACTCAGAGAGGCTTGAGAAATTGCTTGAACCAGAGTTGGGTTTGCTGGAGGTATCTCCTCTATGACGGGGAACTCCCAGTGCCCCTCAGGGGGATCCCATTCAGTTCTCTCCCCCAATGTTGGTTTTGGTGTATGGTGTTGTTGTGGCTCCACGCCAACCTAGAAATTATCCTCTATCCCCAAAGGGTCATGGACCTCCATGTTGTGACTGGTGCTCGAATTGAGCTTTGCAAAGGGATGACGGGAAGTAGAGGACTATAAGGAAGGATTGGAGAGACATCCTTGATTGTCCAAGTAACGATAATAAGTGGTTTTGCGCTTGGGTCGACCTCTCTCTTTCGGCATGGTGGTCATAAGGACACAAATATTTGGGTGAAAAATGCTCATCTTATCATTTTGGATTGTACTCTGGTCATTTATATCACTAAAATCCATGCATTGTATCTATTGTAACAACATTATAAGAGAAAAGTAGGATTGATCTAATGTTTCATTATATATCACTAAAATCCATGTATTGTATCTATTGTAACAATATTATAAGAGAAAACTAGGATTGGTCTAATTTTTTTGGTGTGCCAATCACCCAACAAAACACACTATTAAACTTGACTTTATGAAAAATAAATAACTTATAACATCACACTTTTTCATGATTCTACTAGAAAAACAACTCATCACATTATACTTATTATTATGAGTATGAACCATGTCATTATCTTAGCAATTTGTCACAATCCTACTAAAGTTTCATGTAACTCAAATGTAGTTGGAACATTGAAATTAGGAAGATACCTTCCTTTGCATTTCTATAGAAAAGGTTTTTAGAAAAAAGTACTAAGTTTATCCATGTAGCTGATTTGAGTTTGCTTCTCATACTTGTCGTCTTCCTCTTTCATAATTGAAACTCTTCAATAATTAAAGCAAGTAGATGAATTCTATGGTCATTCATCTCTACAAAGAAATACAAAGTTTATACGTAGTTAATTTGCTGCAATAATGAGTCTCCCATATGATCTCATTAATTTTTTGCAATAGTGAGTCACCTATATGATCCCATTTTTGACATGCCAAATAAGGTTTATTATCCATAGATGGGTCTAGGATTCTCTAACATTTGATATTAGACTAGGCCATTTACAACTCCAATTTCCCCAATCCTTCACATATTACCCTACTCTTAGAGTGTGTGTTTATGTTTATTTCAATGTACAAAATTGTTGGTTTAGCATAAGAATGAGAATGGGATCAACCAAGATGAATACGATATTCAACCTTCTAGTATACAATTCAAAATTTTCATTTTCATTTTGAGCTAAGAGAACAGTTTATCTCTATCCATTAAACTCATCCATCTAGTAGTTGCTTCTGTATAAGTTGCTTATTCTTCACCAACTATTAGTATTTCCAAAGAGATACTCACTAATGAACAATGGTTTTACAACTCAACTCTTTCTCTCTTCTTTTATTTACATTATTCAATGTGATCTTTTTTTTGTAAGCTAAAAATTTTATTACCTCCTTAACCGAATCAACACATCTGTCAGGGTGCCTGGTGATTGGCCTTCCATTAACGGAACCAAGAGCCAACACCAAGGTCCATTGAAATTGTCCAAAAATACCTTACACAAGCTAACTGAGTTTCTGCAAAGGCTAAAGCATATCAAAACTAAACTGCCACTATCTAAAAAATCCACACATATAGAGTGAAGGGAATTCCCCAAAAAACTAAATAGCATCATTACCAGAAGCAGGCGACCTCCATTCTGGAGAAAAGGCATAAGGTTGGCGGATAACTGGACATCTAGAATGCACAATACTGCTTGAGAATGAGTCAAACAGAGCATCCATCCTATGATTGATAATGTCATGGTGAATTTGTTGATCTAAGAATTCCTTGTGCAATTCGAAGAGAATTCATAGTTGTTCCTTTGTTAGACGATAGGAAGAGCTATCACCCATGCCAGAGGGACTCGAACTCGGAGAGGCTTGAGAAATTGCTTGAACTGGAGTTGGGTTTGTTGTAGGTATCTCCTCTATGATGGGGAACCCCAGTGCCCCTCAGGGGGATCCCATTCAGTTCTCTCTCCCAATGTTGGTGTCGGTGCATGGTGTTGTTGCGGCTTGGGGCCGACCTGGAAATTCCCCTCTATCCCCAGAGGGTCATGGACCTCTCTGTTGTCGCGACTAGTTCTCGAATTGAGCTTTGCAGAGGGTTGACGGGAATTAGAGGACTGTGAGGAAGAATTGGAGAGACGTCCTTGATTGGCCAAGTAATGATAATAAGCGGGTTTGTGCTTGGGTCGACCTCTCTCTTTTGGCATGGTGGTCAGAAGGACGCATATATCCGGGTGAACAACACAATGGTTAAATGGGGGTAAGGCCAGGATTGAGCACACAGAGCATGAGAAAGGAGGAAGGTGCCAAAAAAATGGAATGCCATCAGGAGGGGAAGAGGAAATTAACCTCTGTGCCATTGAATGTTCCATTAAGGTGACAAGAATACAGAACAGGAACCTGGTAATGTGGTGACGAGAGGATCACACCCTATGAATTAACTGAGCTACATTCCTCATGGGCCGAGGACTGGTGTAGAGTGTGCGAGCATTAATGCCTTGCATTGGGAGATGGTGGAATGAAGAACCGACAGTCGGGGATGACGACAGATAGAACCCTATCCGGGGGTTATTCAATATGATCTTACAATATAAGATAGACAACAATTTTTATTACATATTGATATGTTCTTTGTGCTATTTATAAGTTAATTAATATAAGATAGACAATAAATTGTTATTATATATTGATAGGTTGTTTATGCTATTTATAAGTTAATTAAGATTGTTAAGGTATTTGTGCTTTCAATTTGTTATTAAATTTATTTACTAATTTGTGAAATAATAAATTTGATAGATTTAACATAAGATTTGAGCACAAAAATAATCTCCAAAATAAGTTTAGTTAACAATACATCATAAAAATGTTTTAATTCCTTATAAGTTTTATTGATATTATAATATTTTATTTAAAAAGAGATAGAAATATTTTTTATTAATATTTTATATTTTTAGATGTTTCATATTAATTCTATTGATACTGTATCATTTTTGGTTCAATAAATAAATAAAACTTTTGTCTAACTATTTTATGTTTTGGTTTTTTAAATTGCATTTTTGAATACAGAAATGGATTCAATATGCAGAAAAACCATTATGTTTGATTTTTTAAATTGCATTTTTGAATGCATAAATGAATTCAATATGCCAAAAAATATTGAAAAAATAGTAAAACATCCATCCAAACTCTATTAAAACTTTAATTATAAACTATGTAAATATGGATTATGAATTAGTTCAACAAGGTTTATATAATCAAATAAGGTTTATATAATCAATTAATAATGATGCCATGAAGAGATTCCAATTTGTCCGGTACAGCGCGAATATAAATGCTAAATACAATATTACAAACACATCAAGAAATCTAATCCGTGTATAAATGATAATTTGAAATTTACTTACTAAAATGATAATTAGGAATCTGAAAGTCTACGCAGGTGCCGACGAGGTTCAATTTTCCAAAATCTTTTCTGATTCCTTTGCTTAGAAGTAAGAAGTATTATCCAAAATGGTTGGAAAAATATCATTGGCTGGACCTACACATATTATTATAATAGAGTCCTTATTATGTATGAACTGTTTGCACTTACCGAACTAGGTTCTCTACAGTCCAGGTGGGGGAGTATGTGAGTCTACGCCAGTGCCCACTAGGTTTCATTTTACTTTTGCAAAACAAAGTTCCTTTGTCAAGAAATATTATACAAAAGGGTGGGGAAAATATCATTCTGGATGGAATTTTGTTAATAATTTATAATGTATAGTTTTATGTTGTCGATGAAATTTCGAAATTTTTAAGTTGATTACAAACTCCAAAAATCGTACGACATGGAAGAAATATTTCTGTGTTTAATTATAAATTTATATTAAACATTTGAAAATTTTGTTAATAATTTATAATGTATAGTTTTATGTTGTCGATGAAATTTCGAAATTTTTAAGTTGATTACAAACTCCAAAAATCGTACGACATGGAAGAAATATTTCTGTGTTTAATTATAAATTTATATTAAACATTTGAATTTGATAAACATTTAGATATATTGTTCAGACTTCCTTTTATAGAAAGCCGTTTTAGATAATCCTGAGCTTAAGTCCGCAAGGATTTCTAGACTTAATCGATACGCTTAAATTTCTACCAAATTTACTGCTGTAAACTTAAAGGACCGTTTCATATAATCTTTATCATTTGTAAACTTGACCGATAGTGACGGTCAATTCATATCGTTGGTAGAGACTAATGACAAATAACAATTAATAAATGTCTGGCAGGTGGTTTGCAATACAATTTTTTTCCAAGTCCCTGCCTGGAATATCTGAACACAATATTCAAAACAGGGCATTCTGAACGTGAGGTGGCATCCATAATGGTCCCCTGTTCCTTTCTTTAACTAATTGATCGCATTTTGAATTTGTTTGGAATTAATCAAAGCTTAGGCTTTCCCGCTTTGAATCTGAATTTACAAATTTTAAATTTGAATTTCAAAAGCCAGTAAAGGCCCCATATGAATGTTATCTGAATTTACAAATTATAAATTTGAATTTCATAGCCCGAGTCTGAGTGTAAAGGCCCTCAGCTCTTCCATCGAACGACATCAATTTTTTTTTACTTATAAAGGTTTCCAGTTTTAAGAGGATTTTCGACTCCTAAGATTTTCCAAAAGTTATCACTATCAGTGACTTTTCAAGCAAGTAATATAGTTATCAGTATTGTCTAAACATTTGATTTTTTGAAATTTTCATCGGAATTTGGTTAAATTTTGATGAAATGATTATTATTTTTGAATGCATAAATGAATTCACCACCCTTAAAAACCCTCATAACATTCCTATAGACTCAATCACTCAAATCTAAAGTTACAAATTTTAAATTTGAATTTCAAAAACCAGTAAAAGCCCCATATAAATGCTATCTGAATTTACAAATTTTAAATTCGAATTTCATAGCCCGATTCCAAGTGTAAAGGCCCTCAACTCTGCCGTCTGACGACATCATTTTTTTTTTTACTTATAAAGGTTTCCAGTTTTAAGAGGATTTCTGATTCCTAAGATTTTTCAAAAGTTATCACTATTAGTGACTGTACAAGCAAGTAATATAGTTATAACTATTAGTGACTGTCCAAGCAAGTAATATAGTTATCGGTATTGTCTAAACATTTGATTTTTTGAAATTTTCATCGGAATTTGACTAAATAGATCTTGATGAAATGATTTTTTTTTGTTGTCTAAATTGCATTTTTGAATGCATAAATGGATTCACCACCCTTAAAAACCCTCATGACATTCTAATTATATAGACTCAATTACTCAAATCTGAGTTACAACAATTTTTGACCAGATTTAAAACAATATTGATAGAAAAATATGTCCTTAAAAATACCAAAAAGTCTAAAGTTTAAACTACACCTATAATTATCATTTCAATGTTAAGATATATTTATATATAAACACTTTTAACTAAGCATAATTATATTGATTTTAAATATTTTAAATATAAATTTACATTGTACATCGTATTAAAGCAATATTGATAGGAAAAAATGTCAAAAAGTCTAAAGTTTAAACTACACCTATAATTATCATTTCAATGTTAAGTTATATTAAGATATAAACACTTTTGACTAAACATAATTATATTGATTTTAAATTTTTTAAATATAAATTTACATTGGACATCGTTGTGACCCTCTAACACTTTGATACTCTCCGCAAGGCCTGTATGCACTCAATGTATTAGGTCTCTTTGCAAGTCTATACACTTGATGCAATACTCTCCCCAAGGCCTCTAGGCATTTGAAATATTAGTTCTCTTTGCACTTCTCTACAATTGCTTCCATACAATGGTGGGAAGCTCTCATGTAAACATGTGGGAGTTTGCATGAACATTCATGGAGGGAAGCTTGCATGCAGACATGAACATTCACATTAGAATCTAAATCTATATAGAGTTTACCTATTAGTTAAATCCAATGCCAACGCTTCACTAGCTCATTCCTTAGCTAGTTCTGATGTTGATCTTTCTTCTCCTCCACCATTATCAATAGAGATATTGATCAATCTTTTGTTTGTCCTAAATACACCAAACACTATAAGGTTGAAGTTAGCAGCGAATAGGTTTATGTTCAAATCATACATGAGAAATACTATCAAGTTCATGTTCAAACCATACATACTATCAAGTTCATGTTCAAATCATACCAAATATTGTAGGTGGTGTTCTTCCTTTTACTCCTCCACCACTAACAATAGAGATCTCAACAAATCTTTTGTTTATCCTAAGAAAACCAAAGATCGTAAGGTTGAAGAGATTCACATTCAAATTATACCTAAGAAATAGTAGCCATGGTAGATAGCAATGCAACAAAAGGTAACAAGGTGATGTTTTCATACTTGAATCAAATTATACCTAAGAAATAGTAGCCATTGTAGATAACAATGCAACAAAAGGTAACTAGGTGATGTTTTCATGCTTGTATTTTTCATGCCAAATTCGAAGGCTTTGCACGAATTTCTCCAGTTGTAACTATAGTTGGGCCTCGTCGGTCCAGCTAGCAACTTCAGGTTCATCTTCTTCGTAGGCCCCTGCCAATGGTTGTTTATTTTTATCACTGTTATCACTACCACTGCTGCCAATGGTAGATATGTTATCACTACCACTGCACTGCTGCCAATGGTAGATATGTTATCACTACCACTGCACTGCTGCCAATGGTAGATATGCTAAGAAAGGAGAAGACGGAAGGCGATCCATGAACTCCAAGAGAAAGAAGAACAAAATCCTTGGCTAAAGGATTAAATTCAAGAAAAGATCAACAAATTCTCTCATGTTGCGGCTTAATTCCTGCAAAAAGCTTGACATTTTTCTAAACAGCTAATCCATGTTTTTCTTTATACAGGATTTGTTTTAAATTGTATTGCCAATTGTTACAAACTTTATCTGTAATTCATGAACATATGGTGATGAATTCCTAAACTTACCTGTAATGATTAATGAAGCACTCGTCCAAGCTTCATGATCAAGAATTAACTCAAGCACAAGTGGTGATTAATTCGTCAACCTATACTTAGTAATTAATAATAAAAAAATTATTTAAAAGTTGGTTTATGTAAACTTATACTTTATGTAAATGTTTTAAGTTGGTTTTTAAATATTGTTTTACTTAGGTTTTCTAAGAAATAGTCACACAATTTTTGTTTTTCATTACATTCAATCCAAACAATGTTAAAGAGTGTTAATCTCCGCATGTCCGATGTTTAAGGCCACTAGTTTTCAATAGTGCCAAGGAGACCTACAACAAGCTTTGATTTTAACATTAAATTAATTTAATTTGAGGTTAATTATAATTTATATATCCTTACTCTTGAGGAAAAGATAAATTTAATAGATTTATTCCAATTTTAAATTACAAGATAATTCTAAGTTAAAAATATCTATTAAGCTTGGTTTCATTGATAAATCTGATAATCTTTAATTTTAATGTTAATTATAATTTATATATCCTTATCCTTGAGGAAAAGATAGATTGAATAAATTTATTTCAATTTTAAATTATAAGATAAGATGGATTTAATAAATTTAATAGATTTTAAATTTGACCACATTCATAATTGTACAAGCCTAACCCACTTGCAACCTCTCAACTAACCTAGATTTGTAACCTATATTATACCTCTTACCTTACAAGGAAACATGATAGAGGAGTTGTGCCCACCTACCAATGTATCCCAACCCAGATTCTCATGGACAAACCTAAGAAAATTGCATTGGATGGCCTGTGCAACTGTCGAAACCCGATATCTTTAATTTGTAGCATGTGTGAGGCTAGGATAAGAACTTGAAACCTCCTGAGACAATAAGATCCACAACTCTATCCTCCTCTTCAATGGCTAGCTTCTTGATGCTTTCTCCAATCTTTCCCTTCACTCTCTTTCTCTTGAAGGAGAGATCACCCATAGACTAGTGGGCCTCGCTTGCCCATGACAGAAGCGGGTGGACAAAGGGGACATGGGATCGATTCTCTCTAAGTTTAGCTTCACATCGTCATAGATCCATGGCCTCAAAATGCTACCTCCATAAAACTTTGCACGTTCCTAGGGAAGAATCATCTGATTTATCGTCTAGCCATGGAATCTCTCTCCACCCGTCTCCAAAATCCCTAGACTTCCTTCAAGAGAAAAACCTCAATCGGCCTTATTCAATCGAATCTCTCTCTCCTAGCCACGATGAATGAAGAGAGGGTGGCTACTTATAAAGTAGGAATCTCACTTTGCATGCCAGCCAGAGCTTAAAAAAGACCTATAGAACTTTCCAACCTTCCCTACATTATGTTGTCCAAATTTCCACGAAAATTCGTAGTATTGTCCACTCATGTTGCCCCAAAGACTCGAAAAGGAAAATGTGTTCTAAAGTAACATTTTGTTTTGTATTTGTAGTAAAAAGATCAAAAATCAATTCCCATTTTATGGTACCTGTGGGCGCAACGTTTCTACCGTGGATTTGGTTGTAAATATTAATTGAATAGTTTGTGTAGATTTGTTCATTACATGAAGCTATTCTAGGTACGATATCATGGCCACATACTACTTTAGGCCAAGTAGAGCCCAACCTTTCCTATAGAGCACTTTGAAATGGCCGAGATCTATCCTCGGGGCCTTTTTCGAACACCCAAGAAACTGCTCGAATTCCTTCATCCCACGTTTTTGCACAATTGGAATACGTGTGGAGGCATATATTGATATATGTAATCTCAGTTACTATCTTGATTAGTGTTGGATGATAACATTTCACCAAGCCACATCCACTAACTTCCCATGAATTGTTGAGGATTGTAATGTCTTATATTTTGTGAATGAACACAATTACATATTTGAAATTTGATGGTCAAAGTTACATGGACATCATGGATGTCATTGGTCATTGCTAAACTTTAAAAATTAAACTGCATTTACAAATTTCAAATATTAATTGACATGCACCAGTATATTTTTGCTTCATTTACAGTGCTTATGTATATAATTTGTAAGTGAAATCATTGATGTGTAATATCAAATTAATGGATTTCATAAACAAAACTTTATTCGTTATTAAATAATTTGGTTAAAGGCTATTCTCCTATACAAAATTAGTCGCTTATATTAAAAGAGCCTTCAATGCATACATCATCTATAGATGTAATAGACATACTCATGACAAGCGTACTAATCCTTTTGGTAGGTACTAGCCACTACTTGTTTTATTATTCACATTAACCATCTTCCTCCCAGCAACACTAACACCAAAGTAGGTACTATCCACTACTTGTTTTATTATTCACATTAACCATCTTCCTACCAGAAAACACTAACACCAAAGGAATGCCTTTCTCCAAAGTTACCACTACTACACTCATAGCTACATAAATTTTGATATTGTTGTTGAACATGTGTGTGCATGCTAAAGTGCAGTCTCCCACGACACTTGTTAAAATATTGTAGATAACTAAGACCATGCGCTCCATTTTTCCAAACACATTGGCGATACGTAGATAAGGCATTGAATTTAATAAAGTAATTACTTGTAATTACTTCATTAGCCATTGGAAATTGCCACGACATTTGTTAAAATATTGTAGATAACTAAGGCCATGCGCTCCATTTTTCCAAACACATTGGCGATATGTAGATAAGGCATTGAATTTAATAAAGTAATTACTTTCATTAGCCATTGAAAATTGCCAGCACCACTAATTTTTGTGTTGTCATTTATTAATAATGATACAATGATACAAGTTAAAAACAAAGTTGCAGTGAATTTCAACTTTCAAAGTTGTGTTCATTGGTTGAAGTGAACAAGAGTATGAGGCTTTACTAGTTAGTTTATAAGTTTTCGACTTGGTAAGGTATTATCTAGGTCAGAGGGTATCCTGGGATGTCTATATGCAGGAAATATAGAGAATATCATCCCTTATAGTACCTTCTTGCTAAAAATAGCCATAGTTTTTATAGGCATTGAAGATAAATGCAGAAGCCACTTCATTTTTCTAGGGGCATGATTGGGTTTTCTTTGATATGGCTTTAATGGACGGTGAAACTACACTAGTGTCCCTTTTAATTTGCAAGTGCTTATTTCACTCATGTATAAACACACATCAGAATTGCTCAAATTATAATACAACTTTGCATTTATTTAATTTGTGACCAAATTTTATGAAAATGAACCTATTCACACAGAGTTTATGTTATGCTTCAAAACTCTTGTATGATAAATGTATGCTTCAGAGTTAACAACGACTATCTTGGATACTGATGGGTTTTGATTATGATCTCAATTGAGGCTAGAATTGGAGCTAAATTTTCTTTTGTTGTTGAAACCAAGTAAACACGACCAAATGATCTTATTTTTTAATTTTTTTTTGTCCTAACTCGTGTCTATGCTACCTATGCCTCTATATGTGTTGATGTATATGCCATTGAATCCCATGGATTGACTAACTTGTATGTTTCAACATATGCTTTAGCTTACTCTATAAATGTCTAGCATCTTTAGCCTACATCTCCTTTGAATGCTCACCTTAAAACTGAGATAGCCACCAATTGGCCAACGAATAAGCCATTTGAAGTATTTTTGTAACAATGTATATTCTTGTTCAAGTCCGTACTTGGAGACCAAAAATAGAGCAATAATGAAAGCCCTAATAAATTGTAAAAAACTAACGATGTGTGGATATATTCTCATAGAGTTAGTGATTTGAAATGGAGTTGTATCGTTGAATGAGGTAAGACTCAGAACCTGCAAGATTAAACCAAGAATTCATGGAGGTCAGGAAACTATGTAAACAATGTAAATGTGATTTGCTCTTACATTTATTTGAGATTATGTTCTATGTAATAATGTTTTAGTTCTACATTGTAATGGTTGCTTTGAATATTTCAATGGTTGGTGTGTTCGTTAGTGAGCTAAGATTTTATTTATCTAGTTTAATTCTAGTTGTTGGGTAAATTTTTCTTCCCCACGGCTTCAATCTCCCCCTTAGTTTGCAATTTCACTCTCCTTCTAAGCCATTACTCATTTTTGGGCGAAGTCATATTCCTCTAAGCGATTTTACTGTGCCCTAGTTCATTTTTCCCTTGGCTAGGCGATTCCATAGTTCCCCAGGCCTTATTTTAATTCCTGGCCATTTCCCTCTCACCTAGAGGTCATACAGAATTTGTACGGGCCACACATGGCCTCTCTCTCTCGGCATATCAGTTAATTGTTGGGTGTTTCTTTTCATTATTCAGCGTTTTATTTTATTGTTGGATGTTCCCATAGTTTTTTGTCATTACTTGGGACGAATTTATTCTTTACCTAAATTTCCACTCGATAAGTCAATTTTCTTTGACATGTTCAACTCAATTTGTGCCTAAGTTGACTTCATACTAGTCTCGCGAATTCAACTCCTCTCTAGAGCGATTTCTTGCCTCTTTATGTGTATTATTACCATTACCCGTAGGAAAAGATGTCATTTTCATTCAAAATAGAGATCATACAAACCATACACGGCTATAGAACACCTTCTAGTTGCTAGGTTGAAGCAACTATATGAGAATTCGTCCATCCACTAAAGACATTAGAGTTTCCCATAAACAAATCAACAACTATTATGATAGCAATTTTTTAATTCATAGGAATTGATTGGCAAATTGTTAAAATAATCAATTTTACCTGTTTTGGATGAAACTCGATGCCCATTATCTATTACTCTATTGTTATATTTCTTTGTTTCCATTAAATTCCAGTTTACACGCTCCAAAGAGTATTTTGGGTTGCAAGCACAAGTAATCTTTGCTTGGGAGAAGAGCATGCAGCCTCACATGTTCATGTTCAATGTTTCCTTATCAAAGATTAATGAGAAATCTCTTGTTGTGTTTATGGTCTCACTTATTATATACTATTGTTCGTTAGTTGGTTATATTGTGTGGGTTATGTAGAGAAAGAACTGGCCATTCATCTAGAGTATCAGTTGGCATGTTGTAGTCCTTACATGTCTTGTTGTGTTTATGGTCTCACTTATCATATACTATTGTTCGTTAGTTAGTTATATTGTGTGTGGGTTATGTAGAGAAGGAACTTGCCATTCATCTAGAGTATTAGTTGGCATGTTGTAGTCCTTACATGTCATTGAAGAACAAGGTGATTGCAGAGATCCTTATACAGGGAAGAGGACAGAAGCCTAGTAGCCTCCAAAATATTGAGCACTATGTACAAGCTTGAGAATAGAGCTGAGACAAAGAAAATATTTTTCAAATTATGCAAGGATTCGTGTTGTGAAGCAAATGGGATATAGGTCCCTCATTTACGAATGAAAAGGTATCATAAAAGTTGAATCCTTGACCATGACGCATCTTCCAGAACATTGTATACCTCAGCATGGATAAAGGAAATAGAGAGAGGTTGGAAGACTTAAGAGCTAACAATGCTCAGCTTTGGGAAGAGAATGAGCACTTGAAAGAGAAGGTCCAGATGTTCAACCAGAGAATGGAAGAGATGGAGAAGCACCTTGAGGCCTCTACCAAACTACATTCATTACTCAAGAATAAGTTTGAAGGACAGCAAGACACCCTCACAGCGATCATGATAGATTGAGACAAGCATAGAGTGCAACTTGTACACCTTGGTGAGAAGGTCATTTGGTTAGATAGCAAGGAAGAAGATATGATCACTTAGATGATGATTTGTTTGCAACAAGATTTGGAAGAGAAGGAGGAGACCTTGGAAAGTCTCCAAGAAGTTGTCCAAGAGCACCGAGAAGCAAGGACACCTTCCATTTCTACTGCCCAAGCCAGCACCATGATGGAGACCACTTTGGTAAGTTCACCTTCTATAGATAGCTCTCAAAAGTAGCTTGGTGAATTTGGAAAGCATACCAGTAGCATCCATCATATTAAGCCCCATTGTCTCTACACTGTGGGTCAAGCATGAAGGCCTAGGATTTGATGGCAGAATGTAAAATCCCATGACCATGAAGACCATTTTTGTGAAGGAAAAAGACATGTCAGAGTTGGCTTGCTCATCAAGAGGAGCATTAGTGGTCAGTGAAGGTGTAATGTTCCCAAGACAAAAAAAAAAATCTTGGAACACTAACTGCTCACTGTTTGTTATGTTTGCTTATGTGTTTGTAGGTTTACTCATGGAGTTGCGCATTAAGGTTTATTTGATGTTGATTAAGCAATGGAGAATATAACATAAACAAGACAAGATACAATAAATAACACCAGTATAGGACCAATAATGTCAGATCTGACCTTTATTTAGATAGTAGATAGATCCTTGAACAAGAGATCTACAGAACTGGAAGAAAACCCCAATAATATCAAAGGTGGGTTGCCAGTCGATATAATAATAAGAAATACAATGATAATAGCCTCCCAAAGGTTGTCTAAGAAGAATATCCAAGCCTCCAAAGGCCAACAGTTGCAAGAGAAGACTGAAGAGATGAGATCCCAGTCCAATATGTTGCAAACCCCTCCCAACTGGTTGAGTTGCGCACTTCCCTGGTTGTTGATGAACCCCTAAGTTTCGGCCCTCCTCTTCCCGTGCTCCAAATGCCTCCAAAATTTCCCAGAATGTATATCATGCTAGTAGAATCCCCCTGACCAAGTTTCAAGTTGAAAGGTGGAGTTATGCCCCTCCAACTGAGCAAACCCTCAACTAGTTTACGCCCCYGTGGTTGACTGAATCACCCAGATTTCATCCTCCCCTCTAGGAGCCTCCAACTGCCACCAAACTCTCCATAATGATAGATCGGGCCAATGCAAACAAGTTGGTGAAATCTCAAGATGATCTATGAAGATCTGGGCCACCAAATAAAGGAAACCACTTCTTGCAGTGCATCCCTCTCTCCTCTAAGTCATGCCAAGCTCCAAGAAATAAATTGATGGGATAACCTCCTCCGAAATAGACTAGGAATGATGCCAGGGACCATACGAAGAAAACCTATATGCTCCTTTTCCAAGAATCTCCCTCCTTTCCTCAGATCGAGCTAAACTCCTCAATGTGGTGCCCCCCCCTTGTTGGAAACCCCCTAGGTTGTGCACTAGCTTGCCTCTGCCACTAGATCAGACCCCTGCAACACTGTAGAATGGTGTGGGAGGATTATTTCACCTCTGGGACCAATTTTGGATCAAGGAAGGTGGAATATTTCACCACTGAGTTGATCTCTAGGGTTTTAGACTCAAAACCCTCAAAACTACTTGTGCTCAAGAGCTCCAATGCAAAATATGATAATAATCCAGAATGCCTTAGAAGTGTGCCATGCCCTTTCTTTTATAACTTCAGTATATTCATCTATTGAGTTAATTAACCCATAGGGTTAACTCTTAACTTAACTCACCTTTTCTTTTCTTTCGTTGAGTTACCATTTTTCACACAAAGTCAACTCAATAATATAATGTTTTGTTTAGGAAGTGTCTTCTAGTTGACTTTGTCCCCATGGTGCATGAGACTATAGTATAGTGGGGATGGATTGACTATTGAGTCTCTCCAAACCTCTTAATCAAGAGGTGGGGGACATTACAGTCTCCCCTGCTAGAAATCGCTTGCCCACAAGTAATTATGGACCTGTCTCCTGGATCAACTGTTCCCCTTCCCAAGTGGCATCCTCCATGGGTAGGTTCTTCCACTTGACCAAATATTCTCTGATGCTTATTTTCCTCAACTTCTTCTCCCTAACTTCAAGTATCTCCTCTGGTATCAATACCAATTTTCCTTCTTCATCCATAGGTGTAAATTCCTCAACAGGAGTGATATGCTTGCCAATGGCTCTCTTCAAACATGACACATGGAAGACATTGTGTATTTTTCTTCCCTGTGGTAGATCCAACTCATATTCCACGACCCCTACCCTCTTTTGATTTTGTATGGACCGAAAAACCGAGGTTGGAGCTTCTCTGTGCCACTTCTCTTAATGGATGCATGCATGTACGGTTGAAGCCTCAAATAGACCAAGTCATCGACCTCAAATGTGCGTTCAACCCTGCGCTTGTTTGCTTGTACCTTCTGTTGATTATGTGCCCTTTTCAGGTGGTCCTTCAGTTCCCTGAGTATGTCCTAACTCTGTTGAATCTAGTCTTGAACCATGTAAGCCATGTTGTCTCCAAAGGAAATATCCACAAATGAGAGGGGGTCATAGCTGTATAAGGCCCTAAATGGTGTTATACCAATGGGCATATGATGGGTGGTGTTGTAGCAGTACTCCCCCAAGTGAAACCATTTAACCCATGCCTTTTGATGCCCTCCCACATAATTCTTGAGGTAGCCTTCAATCCATTTGTTGACTATCTCTATCTGGATCCGTTTGAGGGCCACCAACCTAAAGAGATCCTGCCAAAATGTGCTCATAAAACTATTGTCCCTATCACTCACTATGGTTTTGGGAAAACCATGCAATTTGAAAACCTCTCGGAAGAACAGGTCTGCAACCTGTGTTGCACTGTAGTCTGTGGCAATGGAAAAAAAGTGCACAAACTTAGTCAATCTGTCCACTACCACGAAAATACAATCTTTTCCCTGAGCCTTGGGAAAACCTATGATGAAATCCATAGATATGTTTTCCCATTTGTTCTCTGGAATGGGAATTGGTTGTAGTAATCTCGATGGGTGAGTGTGTTCATCCTTGTTGGCCTAACAAGTGTTGCACTCCTTGATGTGACACATCACATCTTCTTTCAAACCCTTCCAAGCAAACCTCACCCAAACCTGCATGTATGTCTTGATGAACCCTTGATGCCCTGCTACTAGTGAATCATGGCATGCTTGTAGCATCTTGGCCTTAAAGGTTGATTCGGGGACCAAGAAAATTCGGCCCTTGTAGTATATGATATCATCCATGATTCTAAAGTTTTCATCTTGTACTTTTCCATCCATCACTTTGCATGCAAATTTTTTTTTTGAATATTCCACCAAAAGGTGGGCCTTCCAATCCACTGAGATATCGGTCATGGCATAAATTGATGGTCTTATGGATAAGGAATATGCTACCACATTATTCTTCCCTTTGACAAATTATATGTCAAATTCATAAGCCTGGATTTTTCTCACCCACTTATGTTGCCTCTCATTCAAGTCCTTATGATCTAGGAAGTACTTGAGGTTGTTGTGATCTATCCTCATGACGAATTTTTTCACAACCAAATACTTCCTGAACTTAGCCAATGCATGCATGATGGCTATCATTTCTTTGTCATATATGGTGTAGAGGAGCTCAGAACCTCTCAATTTTTGGCTTTCATAGACAATAGGATGCCTATTCTGCATAAGCACTGCCCCAATGCCTTCCCCTGAGGCATCACACTCTACTTTGAAAGGTTGTGCAAAATCTGGTAGGAACAATACTGGGCATGTACTCAACACTTTCTTGGTTTTTTCAAAGGTTGATTGTGTTTCTGGGCTCCACTTGAATGCCCCTCTCTTGTTCAAATTGATCAAAGGTGTGCAAAGTTGAGAGAAACCCTTGACAAACTTCCTGTAATAGCAACAGATGCCCCAAAACCCCTTCAACTCTATGAGTGTCCTAGGTGTGGGCCAATCAAGTATAGCTTGTATTTTCTCTTGGTGTACCTATACCCCCTTCACTCCAATGATGTGTCCTAGATAAAGGACCTCTATCATTCCAAATTCACATTTGGATTCCTTAGCATATAAGTATTTCTCTTCCATGATAGCCAAAATATGCTCCACATGTTGAAGGTGCTCCTCCCAAGTTTTGTTATAGATCAATAAATCATCAAAGAACACCAATAGGAACTTCCTCAGTTGCTTGTTGAACAAATGATTCATGCAATACTGGAAGGTGGTTGGCACATTAGTCAGCCCAAAATTCATGACCAAAAACTCATAGTGTCCATAGTGACATCGGAAAGAAGTCTTGGAGATATCTTGCTCCCTTATCTTTATCTGATGATAGTCGGAGCACAAGTCAATCTTTGTGAAGTACACTGCCCCATGGAGATCATCAATCCTTGGGATGGGGTATCTATTTTTTATTGTCTTCTTATTTATATCCCCGTATTCAATACACATTCACATTGTCCCATCTTTCTTTTTCACCAATACCACTGAAGATGCAAAGGAATTGGAACTTGGCCTGATGTGGCCCATGTCTAACAATTCTTTAATGGCCTTTTCAATTTCATCTTTATATTTCTTGGGGTTCTTGTAGGGAGTGGTGATGACATGTTTCACACCCTCCTCCAATTCTATTATGTTCTCAAACCCCCGATCTGGTGGTGCCTCTGGTGGTATAGGCTCAAATACCTTATTGTGTCTGTCAATGATTTTTTGGATCTCTGGTGAGTAGTGAGTTTCCCCTTTCTTGTCTACCCTGACTGATATTCTACACTCTACTACATAAACAATGTATTCCCTCCTGAAGATGGCCTCCATGCATTTTGTTGTCACCACTCTCGGTGTGTTTCCTTTCATACCCCTGAGAACGACCTTTTTCCCATTTTCTTATGTGAAGGACATTTCCATGGTTTTGTAATTTGTGGTGATTGGACCCAATGTACTAAGCCATTGTACTCCAAGGATGATGTTGGTGTCTGGAAGGTACATAACATAGAAATCATGTGCCAAATCATGCCTACCCAATGTAAGCTTCATTCCTGGACTGTATCTTTCACAAGGCATGGTGAGCCCCCCTGCTAGCTCCACATGAAATCCCTCAAACTCAATTTTTCGGTATGTGTCTTCTTTGCAGTAGGGATAAATCAATGAAGTTTTGTGAGGCACCTCCATCAATGAGAACTGAGACCTTCTGCCCTTGTAGCACCCCTCTCATCCTGAAAGTGTTGAATTTAGGTACCCCGATGATGGATGCAAGTGTCACCTTTTCATCTATTGTAAGGTTGTGACTTGCATCCTAATATAGTGGGAAAACCCCCCTATGGACTACACTAGGGTTCAATGTGCAGGAAGAGATAATCGTCTAAAGTCTCCTAATTTTAACAACTACCCCGACAATACCCCACATTCATGCATAAAATACAAAGTATAGTGATTTGGTAACTCTACCTTAAACTCTGCATCCGGTGTCGATCATTTTTGCATCTAGTTGTTCCTCGACTGCAAATCTCCTCCCAAGGCCGACCTGCATTCACCAAAAGACAAACAAGAAACTACAAGTATGCATCTTGTGTATGAATTAGTGGGTTAGATGTCATAACAAAATGTAAATAAAACATAAATATTAAACACATCATATGGCGGGACAGAAAAAGTACTTCTTTATATTAATCTCACAAAGTCACTTACAAATGAGACCAGTGAATGCTCCTCGAACTTGGTCTGAGATCCTCTTCACCAAGCTCCAATATCTTCCACGTATCTTTCTCCTCTCACAATTCTCTCTAAGGAAATGGCATAGGCTTATGAATGAGGAAAAAGGTAAGCATAGGGAATTCTGACCCAAAACTCACAATGTGGCTGCAAATTCTTGGGGCAAGGGGGGAAAGTGAAATGGGCAGAGTTTCACTGTTCTTATGCTTCTCCTTGGAATGAGACCCCAAAACCTCCTTTTATATGAAAAAATTATGGTTATTCGGTTGGGTGACGGGTTATATGAGGTGAATTAGTTAGGAAACTACCCAATAGCCCGTAATCTCAACGAATCCCTTGCAAGTTTTTATTTTTTGCAACTTTTGTGGGAATACGTGAGCTATAATGGTGCAGGTAGCATACATATGCGGGATGTAATGGTGCAGTAGTGGGGTAGCTAACATACATACGTGGGAAATAGTGGCTTAGGGTGCGTACATCTTCAAAAATAGTGTTTTTAAGAAGAGTTTGTTCAGTGTTGGCTTGGAAAACATAGTAAGTAAGATGTCCCAATTCCAGGTATGAATATATGATGCAATTTAGGGTTATAATAGATGCCCCCTAATGTGAGAGGTCAAAAGAGCATCTTATGGCCGAAATACATTACAAATCTTCACCAGCGTATGAAGCGAGTGAGCTCGGGACCAGAGTTCGGGAGGTGCCATTTGCAAAATAGCAATTGTCTCACCGAGGTGGGCATACCCATGCTCAGGATGAAATAAATCATGGTTGCCAATCAAATACAATGCAGATCCATGTCATATAACTATATAAAATGTAGCCGCGAGCAATACATAGCGGATCTACATCTCAAAATCAAAGATATACATGTATAGTATCTATCTTCAAGAAGCCAACGATGCCTGATGGTTGGAGATGAGGTCTTCAGAGCTCGAGCAACAACTTCGATATCTTCAAAACTCGGGTAGGAGTGTAATGTGAGTGTACAACTTCACTACCCAGAGGTCTTCGACTGATCGATGGGGAATAGACAAGAGGATATCGGTGATCAGGCAGAGAACTTCATTGATTTTGAACAAGGACTTCATTGGACTTTAAGGATGGCCGGGCATGAGGTCAAGAGACAAACTGCAGAAAGGTCGACTCAAGTTGGGTAAAACTTCCCTTGGACAATAGCACGACAGATGTTCAGACTCAGGAAGCATGACATTGACATAAGTTCACGATGCAGGAGGCAACACAATCTCTCCATATGTTTGGAAGGATAACCAAACAAAGGAGGACACAACTCTATGTTACGAGAACATCTTCCTAAGGTCATATTAAATCACAAATCTTGATGAACAAATGGAAGGATGTGCTTTGTCCAAGGGCAACTCATTGTGCTGCCATAAAAAGAAAATACTTTTCCCATCCTCTTTTTGGGGTATATTTGATTTTTTTGTCTTTTTCAATATTTTGGAGAGCTTGAAAAAGAATAAAAGAATGCTATGTTAGAAAGGACAAACGAGTGTCGCAAGCATACTAGTTCCAAGCGCAAGGAACACACTAATTCTCATAGCAAGGAGACATGTGCAGGAAAAGGGACACTCGGGAAAATTCCTCCATGGGTCAAGGTGTCAGATCGCAGAGGAAAAGTGCTACAAGGCTTGCGTATAAGGCATGCTTCAAAGTTTCAATTGAGAGAAACATGGAGCCAACATTAGGCCAAAAACGTAGGAATGAAAATGCGATTAGCAGGACACGATGAAACCCCCTTCAATGTATTTTTTACGAGCCCAGAGAAGGTAAGCTCGATGGTTTTTCATTTTTAGAGAGTCTGAAAAAACATAAAAGAAGACTCCACTGGGGTACTTTTTTCGAAGATAGTCTATTCGGTTCAAAAAGGGATAAACTAGCACCGAAAAGATGTGTATTCAAAACCATTTTAATGAGTGTGACAAAGAAAAGATCACTCGGCAATCTTTTCAATTTTGAGTCTGAAAAGAGCTTAACTATGGACTTGCTGCTTTTTTCTAGATTTAGTCTCCTTAGCCCGAAAAAAGTGAAATTTACTGAGAAGAACTCTCTCGGCGAGACGAATCTCCCGAGGTGTACCTATTTCCTCCTTAATCTATAGGCCAGAAAAAGGGGTAAACTCATGCCAGTAGATGTTCTTCTGAACCATTTAACGAGTGTGAAAGAACAAGGTCACTCGACAATCTTTTCAATTTTAAGGAGTCTGAAAAGAGCTGAACTATGGACTCCGTAAAGGATGTTCTTCTGGACCATTTTAACGAGTGTGAAGAAACAAGCTCACTCAACGATCTTTTAAATTTTAGGGAGTCTGAAAAGAGCTTAACTATGGACTTCGTGGGGGTTCATTTTTCGTAAATTTAGTCCCTTAGGCCCAAAAAAAGGTTAAACTTATACCTGGCAATACTCTTCTAGCGAACCGAAGTTCCTAGAGCATACCTTTGTTCGTAAAATTGACCATCCGGACCGAAAAAGAGGTAAACTACCACCGGAAATATGTGCCTTCAAGTTTTAGTTTGGCAAGCGTGAAGGACAACAAGATAGCTCAACAATCTTTTCATGTTTAAAGAGTCTGAAAAGGGATTAAATAAGACTCCAGGGGGCTACGACTCATGTATGAAATTGGTTCAGGTGGAGCCCACTGCTAGGCTGAGACCAAGAGTCTCTTCAATAGTCAACTTGGAAAGTCTTCCAAAAGGGAAGAAGACACAAACCACGGTGTAAGTCCTCCCATGGTATAGAAACCGTAGTCATGGCTTCAAGGATAGCCTCATCTGAAGGCAATTCAAAATCCAGGAAATCACGCCAACGAGGGTCGACAGTCCCAAATGGTGAAGTAAACTGACCATATTCCATGTGACGATGGAGGTTCTGGCCAGGACTGGTAGAGTCTATCAATTAAGAATCACAAGCACGAGGGCTTGAGGATCTACAAACAAGGAGATCAGACTCAGAAGGAGACTCAAGATCACATGGACCAAGAGGGGGAAGAAAGGGCTCCCATGCCCCCATTGGATAAACCAATGGATCAATTGTTGAGACCAAGTCTCGAAAAGGAAAACATGATTGCACAGGTTCCTTCTAAGAAGCAATTGAACACCGAGGGTAAGATGCCACATAATTAACCCATGGTAGGGTAGAGTCTACATGAACACTAGGAACATGTAAAGGAGTAGTCTGAAATAACGTCGAATTAGGATGGTGATTATCAGGTGCCAACTGGTCAATAGTGGCAATGCTTCCATTATGAGGGAAATTCATCACTCGAAAGAGCTTAGACACCACAACATTCATATCATATACATAATCACGCCCGAGAAGCATATTGAAATTTAACGGGCCTTGCACCACTATGACATCGACAAGGACAATCTTCCCACCTAACGAGATAGGCAACTGAGGAAGAACCCCCAAATATTCACTAGGACATCTGTCAAAATCCAACATCTCATGCGAAGTAGACACAAGCTCGGGAGATCCCAAGACTTTCCAAACCAAGGAGGATAAAATACTTGCAGAGGCTCCTTCTTCCACAATACATCAATAAATGTTTGTTGAATTAACTTCAACCCTTGTTTGAAAAGGTGCAGAAGAAGGAAGACGAGGCTCAAAAAGATTATTCCAATCAAAGGAAATCATCCTAGGACTTGGAGGGGGTGTGCTCGAAGCGAGCGGAATGCCCCCTTGTTCTGAAAATACTAAATTAGAAATGATAAAAACATAGTCGGTAGACACATCACTCCCCAAGAGAAGAGTGGGATCAGACGAATATTGCATTGGCATGACCACTTTGGTAGACTCGACACTCTCCATGAGAAGAGTGGGATCAACCGAAGACTGCATCAGTGCGACCACTTTCTCAACCAATCGTTGAATAGGCTGCGAGACTACATGGTCTAAAGGCACCTCACCCCCCCAAAGAGGAGTGGTGTTAGCTAATGACTGCATCGACATGACCACTTTATCAACCAATGGTTGAATAGACTATGAGTAAACCTTAGAAGAATCAGAATCAAAAGAGCTTGCAGACAGTGACCACAATCTTTGTACCTCTGGAATGTCAGGGCATAGATGAGTAAGATGATCTCACTTGCAAAGATTACAAGGGAACTTAGGTTTTCATCCTATCCRTCTAGGTTTCTCGACAGAATCAATGCCCCCAGCATAAATAGCAGTGGTTGGTGCATATCTCCAACATGACTTGCATAGGTTGGTGATGGGTCGATAACATGTCTCGTAGAGGCTACAGACCTATTACCAGTATGACTAGTAGTGACTGGACTTTTCCCCCCAGCGTGACTGGAAGAGGCTGGGTGCTTGCCCTAGTTGTAACTTGGAGAGGCTGGGTGTTGGTCTTCAACATGACTTGCAGAGGTTGAGGACCTATCTCCAACATGACTCACAGAGGTTAGTGATTTCTTCTTCCTATTCTTCCTCTTTCTATTTCGTTTAGACTTCCGGTTACTAGTAATTGTACCTTCACCAGAGGTCGGAGAAGGAGGAGGAGAAGACTTTGCTGACGAAGGAACATCAACATTGTGCCCATGACATAAAGTGATTAACTGAGAAGCGTCAATAGCATTTGGGACATTTGGAATGGTACCCAACCAGACCGGTAGTCCCACATTCAACCCAGGAATGTACAAAGTGGCCATCAAAGGGACACCAATGTTTCCAAAGAAGGGAAAAGAACAAGAATCCCCTTGTGAAGGGGTTCCTTGGTTGGTATCATATGGAAATTTATCCATGAAGATCTTATGCACAGGTTCTCCCCTTGCGGAATCGTTCAAGTTTGTAAAAGTCTCACACACTGACTCTGGTGAACCATTGTTATCAAAACAACACTTATAAAGAGGCAGCTCCATGTTTCTAAGTGGAAGACCGAAAAGTCCTCACGACCAGCGAAGTGGGCGGTATACCACCCTAGGTCAAAGACCCAAAGCCATGACTAACTAACTCAGTATGGAAACCTAAGGAGCACAAAGCACGCACTAAAAATTGCTAAAGGAAAATCAAGAAGACCATTATCTAGTAGGAAGAACAGTTACGTCAGCCAACACTAGAGAAACTTACCGGTGCAAGTGCAACTCGAACATAGAAGCACCCTCCGGGTATACTCTGCAAAGTGTGGCCCGACATCTTCCCTAGGTACCGCAGTATACCCCCGCAGTCACATGTGTAAGTCCCTAAAATAAAGGCAACTAGTTTTCCATCTCGTGAACAGTCACCAGGCAGGTGCAGTTGATAGTCGGGTGGACCGCAATGAGAAGGGTAACTAAGCCCGAAACCTATCAAGGGTATCGAAAGAAAGTATTCTAGAAGATGACTGAGGACCTTGAACGGATTCAAGACCCACGAAGCTCAGTGGAAAATGTGATCAACAGAATCCCAAGACAAGTCCTCTATATTCGCTCCCCACTACGCTTGGTCCGACTTTGGAGGGGTTATCTCCGCTACCTTTTCGCACGTGACCTTGTGTTTAGCCCCATGTGTTAGAGGGGGGTCTCAGATAAATTTCACGTTTACTGGACTTTAACACTCCCTAACTCGGACTCCAATGTTTGATTTAATGGCCTTGAAGAATTTCCTTTCCAACCTAATTCAAGGCCCTAACCCTAAACTAGTTGGTGGACCCTACAAACATAAAAATTCTAGTTAATTTTAATTAGCATTCTTTTTATTGGCTTGATTTACTCAAAAAGGGTGCGGTAGTGAAACTGATGTTGTTAAGACTCTTGTGAAAAAAGAAACTTATAAGAACACTAGCAAAGAACGATTATCTTTCTTATTTTCTTTTGAAATGCTTTTAAGATGAAAAGAAAACACAACACTATGTTAATTTCTTTTTCTTTTTCAAATAACAATGCAAAGAAAATGCCAAGAAAGAAAGAGACCTAACAAGCTAAGTCTATTTTTTTATATTTTCTTCCAATCAAAGCAGAAGTAACAAAAGATTCTAAAAGAAACTGATGAATACACGATGAATACAAGATTTTAAAATTTCAAGCTAAAAATAAGTTTAAAAGGCTAGGAAACACAAGAAATCGTTTTTTTTTAAAGAAGAGAAAACTGACATCAAACCCAGGCTAAAGACTATAACAACAGAGACCAGTACTAGATCAAGAAACCCCTGAGAAGTATGACTTCAATCAGGGAAGAGGTTGACTACCTCTTCTTACTGAAAAAATTTCTTGACACAAGCACACTACTGACACTTAAGCAGCTTGCATATGTACACGGGTTGTCTATAAGTAGGGCACGTATGTATGCATGCAGACCAACTACAAGCCGCGTACACCTCTGTAACTTCTCAAAAAAGGAAAACTAACAGCTAGGATGACAGAGCAGGGACTACTCGTATGGCACCAACAGGTGACCAGAATCTCTTAAAGACTCAGTAACTTACAGAGAACTCAAAGAGGTAATTAAACCAATTAAAATACCCAAAAACATCCTCTAAAAACCCTAGAGGCTCCTCAGTACGGTCGCCAATTCTTTTATAGTGGGAAAACTCCCCTTTGGACTACACTAGGGTTCAACGTGCAGGCAGAGCTAACCATCTAAAGTCTCCTACTTTTAACAACTACCCCGACAATACCCCACATTCATGCATAAAATAAAAAGTATAAGGATCCGGTAATTCTACCTTAAACTCCGCGTCCGTTGTCGATCCTTTTTGTGTTTGGTTGTTCCTAGACTGCAAATCTCCTCCCAAGGCCGACATGCATTCACCAAAAGACAAACAAGAAACTATGAACATGCATTTTATATATGAATTAGTGGGTTAGATGTCATAACAAAATGTAAATCAAACATAAATATTAAACACATCATATGGCGGGACAGAAAAAGTACTTCTTTATATTAATCTCACAAAGTCACTTACAAATGAGATCGGCGACTGCTCCTTGAACCTGGTCTAGGACCCTCTTCACCAAGCTCCAACTGCTTCCACGTATCTTTCTCCTCTCACAATTCTCTCTAAGGAAATGGCATAGGCTTATGAATGAGGAAAAAGGCAAGCATAGGGAATTATGGCCCAAAACTCACAATGTGGCTGCAAATTCTTGGGGCAAGGGGGGAAAGTGAAATGGGCAGAGTTTCATTGTTCTTATGCTTCTCCTTGGAATGAGACCCCAAAACCTCCTTTTATATGAAAAAAGGATGGTTATTCGGTTGGGTGACGAGCTATAGGCTGTGAATTAGTTAGGAAACTACCCAATAGCCCATAATCTCAACGAATCCCTTGCAACTTTTTATTTTTTGCAACTTTTGTGGGCATACATGGGTTGTAATGGTGCATCTAGCATACGTACGTGGGAAGTAGTGGGGTAGCTAGTGTACATACGCGGGTAGTAGTGGCTTAGGGCGCATACATCTTCAAAAATAGTGTTTTTAAGAAGAGTTGTTTAGTGTTGGCTTGGAAAAACTAGTAAATAAGATGGCCTGATGCCAGGTATGCATATATGGTGCAATTTAGGGTTATAACACACCCTCCTCTTCTGCTTGTCCCGTGGCCTCTACCTCTATGTTATGTAGATGGCTGAAATATTCTTCCTCCTCATCATCCGATATCACCTCAATGTAGTGGGATTTTCCCTTACCCATGCATTTGTGTGTTGGATCCCATGGTTCTTTGCAAGTGAAGCACAACTTCTTCCTCCTCAATTCCCTCCTAGTGGGCTCATCCATCCTACCCCTTCCTCGGTCAAACTTCCTTGGGTCTCTCCCTCCTTGGTTCATAGGAGGTCTTTGGTGTCTACCCCCTTGGTTTAGAGGAGTTCTAGGGGTGAATCTCACCTTTGTTGCTGACCCTAAGTCCTTGGTCTTCCAAATTGCATCATGCAAGTTGGTAGGCTTAAAATCCTTGACCCAACCCCTCAAGGGCTCCATCAACCATTCTGTGAACGACATCATAAGTCTCAATTGAGACACATCATGTACCATAACTTCTATCCTCTAAAAGTCTTCTATGTAAACCTTTGGTTATCCTATATGTCTGAGTTGTGTGAGCTCCCTAAAAGGTAGCTCTAGGTCCCCCTGGTCAAACCTATCAATGAGTCGAGTCTATGTAAACTCTGTATAAGATGTGATTTGATTGTGATCCAGTGTGGTCAACCCATGGTACCACCAATCATGATCCTTTCCCTCCAAGTACATGGTGTAAAAATTGATGGCATCCATCTCCCTCATGGGGTTAAGTTTTAGGTAGGTATCAAGTTTTTGTACCCATGCTTACACAGTCACTGTAGAAGATCCATCAAAATAAGAAATCTCCATCTTCCCTGCCCTGCGTTCCAATTCATAGTTGGGCCTTTGATAATGTTTAGGCTTACCCCAAAACTTGATTCCACAATATTGATACAGCATGACTTGCCTCTGGAACCCCGCACTCAAGGCATGATACTCCCTGGCATACTTCTCAAAGTTGTCCTCAATTTCATCCTCATAATTGTGTTGTGGCCGGTTATCCAGGAATATAGGTAGATAGGGTCTATGGGTGGTCCTACTGTGTGTTGGCCCCTGAGGAGATCCACCTCCACAAATATGTCCCTTAGTGTGATAACGAGGGTTATTCTCATGTTGAGGTCTAGTCCCCCCATGAGATCCATTAGCTTCCCTGTTTGCATAAACCTCTGATCCCTTCCCTGCATGAGTCATCTGTAATAGGAGTTGCGCAAGTCTCTCCTGGTTGGCATTCACTCTTTCTAGAGTCTCTGTCATTTCAATTTGTCCCCTGCGCACAGTTTCCTGGTTTTCCTATAGATGATGTACCAGGGTACTTTGTGTCTGATTTATGGAGTGTTGTAACTCCTTGGCGAAACCTGCTAGAATTTGTGGCTCACTCTCCTCACCTGAACCCTCCATCTCTACCTCAGTTTCACTTGTTTGCTTCTTGTGTCTGTCCATGTAAATACCACTGAACTTTTGCATGTGCTAATCCCCACAAGTTGGGAGGATCAATGCTCTGATACCACTGTAATGTTCCTTAGCCCATTTTTTTTCTTGGAACACTAACTGCTCACTGTTTGTTATGTTTGTTTATGTGTTTGCAGGTTTACTCATGGAGTTGTGCATTAAGGTTTATTTGATGTTGATTAAGAAATGGAGCATATAACATAAAAAATACAAGATACAATAAAGAACACCAGTATAGGACCAATAATATCATAACTGACCTTTATATATATAGTAGATAGATCCTTCAACAAGAGATCTACATATCTGGAAGAAAACCCCAATAATATCAAAGGTGGGTTGTCAGCTGATACAATAATAAGCAATACAATGATAATAGCCTTCCAAAGGTTGTCTGAGAAGAAGATCCAAACCTCCAAAGGCCAATAGTTGCAAGAGAATACTGAAGAGATGAGATCCTGGTAAAATATGTTGCAAAACCCTTCCAACTAGTCAAGTTGTGCACTGCCCTGGTTGTTGATGAACCCCTAAGTTTCGACCCTCCTCTTCCTGTGCTCCAAATGCCTCCAAACTTTCTCGGAATGTAGATCGGGCTAATAGAATCCACTTGACCAAGTTTCAAGCTGAAAGGTGGAGTTATGCCCCTCCAACTGAGCAAACCCTCAACTGGTTTGTGCCCCCCTGGTTGACTGAATCACCTAGATTTCGTCCTCCCCTCTAGGGTCCTCCAACTACCACCAAAATCTCTAGAATGATAGATTGGGCCAATGCAAACAAGCTGGTGAAATCTCAATATGATCTATGAATATTCGAGCCACCAAATAAAGGAAACCACTTCTTTCAGTGCACCCCCCTCTCCTCCAAGTCGTGCCAAGCTCCAGGAAATAAATTGTTGGGATAACCTCCTCCAGAATAGACTAGAAATGATTCCAGGGACCATACGAAGAAAACCCATATGCTCCTTTTCCAAGAAGCTCCCTCATTTCCTCAGATCGAGCTAAACTCCTCAATGTGGTGTGCCCCCCTTGCCGGAAACCCCCTAGGTTGTGCACTAGCTTTCCTTTGCCACTAGATCAAACCCCTACAACACTATAGAATGTTGTGGGAGGATTATTTCACCTCTGGGACCAAGCTTGGATCAAGGAAGGATCTTTCACCACCGAGTTGATCTCTAGGGTTTTAGACTCAAAACCCTCAAAATTGTTTGTGCTCAAGAGCTCCAATGAAAAATATGATAATAATCCAGAATTCCTTAGAAGTGCGCCATGCCCTTTCTTTATAGCTTCAGTCTATTCATCTGTTCAGTTAATTAACCCCTAGGTTTAAATCTTAACTTAACTCGCATTTTCTTTTCTTTCGTTGAGTTACCCTTTTCCACACAAAGTCAACTCAGTAATATAATGTTGTGTTTAGGAAGTGTCTTTTGGTTGACTGTGTCCCCATGATGCATGAGACTATAGTCTAGTGGGGATGGCTAGACTATTGAGTCTCTTCGGAGCTATTAATCAAGAGGTGAAGAATATTACAGAAGGTGGCAACCCACTACTGCCTCATCCTTCTTGTGGTGGATTGAAGAATGGAAATAATGAGAAGAGCTTGAAGACTCGGCCTACGCCATCACTCAGAAGAATAAGCAAACCAATTAGCCAAAGTAAGAAGAAGAATAAAACCAAGATGTATTCATCAAACAAGACATCACTTGTTTTCCACTACTGCAAGAAGAGAGGCCATAGCATTGTGAGTTGTTGGTACACAAAGGAATTTTCTTTTTGTGGGAAGAAAGGCCATCTTGAGGTAGTCTACTAGGAGAATAAATCCAAACACCACAAGCCAAATTGCTTTCAAGGGAAGAACGGTGAGAATACTTTTCCAATCCAACAGTGAAATTAGAGGCACGTAGAGAGGAGGACTATGTTAGTCAGTGCTTGCAACGAAACCAATAAATATTGTCACTATTGGAATTTGAGTGGTCATTCAAAAGAAAAGTGTTGGTGACTTCATTAGGAGCTTCACCCTAGAAACTGCATAGACAAGATAAGGGTGTGGAAAGTAAAGATTGAAGAAGATGAGCAGTTGCTTGCATCTTCAATCCAAGGAGTGGTAGCTAGCCAAAGAGATATAGCAATAGGGGATGTCAATGACACCAATAGAATGGATAGTAGGTTGATTCCAAGGGCAACCACAATCTAGTTCTTATTTCTGATATCACATCCGAAGAACCCCATCTTGGAGTTGTGGCATAGATTGGTAGATTGGTGCACGAAGGTCAGTAATCCATAAATAGCGGGTCTATGGCCTATCCATTTTCTCAACATGGATGCAGAATGATTTTAACTCTCCTCTTTTATGACACACACTCTCCATCGCAGATGATCAAAGGAAACAATGCATCATTATTATGGGTGATCTATAATGGATGGGTTTACCATTACCAATATCAAAATCTCTACTCAACTTCTTATAACCATGTTACATTGACATATACACTAAGTATATAAATTTTAGCATCAACTAAGTCGAATGCTCAAAACATCATAATAGATTTTCTTATATCTTCCCAAAACCATAGAGAGATTCCTCTCAAGTGCTTATAACATCATTACATGCAAAACACCAACTCCAATGCTAGTAACCAACAAGTGGTAGGGACAACTCGAAAAGCTAGTATGCTAGATCCCACTTCAAGAATACTAATCCATGACGCTGGAAACCATCTGACAATGACAAATATGGTGGAGTTCTCTCACCTTCCAAAGACACAATGGCAACCCTTTCCTTCACCGTGCACTTAATATCTTGGTTATACATAGTACCCAATGCATTAGGGCGATTATGGAATGCTAGACCAACGTTACCATATAAAAAAATGTGGTTTCCACATATTGGTGCAATTTAGGGTGAACACTATCATCGATACCATAAATTAAACACAAAGATAATTGTACGTTGAGGTTCCATTGTGGACAATAGGATTGGGTCACATCGATTTGGTTGGCAGGGTTCAAACAATACTAAATATTTCTCACTAATTTGAGAGTTGAATGCAAAGGTACCATACCTGGGTACTCGCCCTATGTATGGTACCCTAGGTCTCTCTCAAAATAAAAGGATTCGATGCATGGTAAGGAAAATTATTATTACCTAATGTTTTAGAAATTTAGTGTAATAAATTATATTATGTTTAAAAATATTTTTTTAAGTATAAAAAATTTATAGCATTAAATATTTATATTTATTTTTTATTTAATATTATTAATAAATTAAATCTATAAAATTTAACTATTATAATAGATTTTTATGATTTTAATAAAGCATTTTAATTTAGATATTTTTTTATTATTATTTATTATTTATATTAAATATTTTTATATAATTCTTATTTATTATTTAGTTAAATATAAAATAAAATGATTTTATGATGAAAAATAATTAAGTTTAAATTTTTAAAATAATAATATTTATTTTAAATTTATAATGGATAATATTATTTATCATATTGATAATAATGATGATTAACATTATTTACCATATTAATGATTAAGTATTACAAGTTGCATCTATATAATTTAAATGATTTTATAGTGAAAAATAATTAAGTTTAAAATTTTTAAATAATAATATTTATTTTAAATTTATAATGGATAATATTATTTATCATATTGATGATAATGCTAAATAACATTATTTACCATATTAATAATTAAGCATTACAAGTTGCATCTAAATAATTTAATAATTTAATATTAAAAAGTATTTAATATATTTATTATATAATTGTGACTAATTCATAATCAATAAACATTATTTACTATATTATTTAATATTTTAATCATAAAGAACTATTTTACAATTGTAAATTTACTATTTTACAATTGTAAATTTACATTTATGGAATGTGAAGTTTAGAAATGTTGAATGTCTCCACTTATCGTAGGGAAAAACTATAAATGAGAAATTAAATTATTAATAAAAATAAAATATGAAAAGGAAAAAAAATAAATTTTTTCTAGAGGTTAAAATATGAAACAACTTGAAACTAGTATCTAAAGCTAGAATAGATACCAAATTATTTATAGATTAATATGATTAAAAAAAAAAGGAAATTAATTAAATTTTGGGGTTAAGGGAATAAAATAGTAGTTGAGGGGGCAAAAAGTAAAATAATAAATAAAAATGAAAATGAGAAAGGAAATTGGTGGTATGAGGACATTAGGTAATAAATAGGAAAAACGAGACTCGCTTTGAACCATGTACCTTTTTCACAAGCTAGGGTTTTCTTTTTCTGATCACTTTTTCCATCGCGATAGCAGGAGGAGGGAGCATGACTCCCTCCTTCCGTAACATTTTTGCAAGAATTCGTTAAGATTCTAACCCCTGACGCACAAGCAATCCACGACCATCTCTTGGGAGTTCCTAGTCACTCAATTGTGAAACCCAACACCTCAAGCCTCATGTGGAACCATCGAAGAAGGTAGAGAACAAAGACCATAGTGGTGGAGACACGCATTGCTTGGGTACCTGCATTCTACAGTCCATTGTAAGCCCTAGATATAAGATCAGATCCAATATGATCAATGAAACTATCCAGCACATGAAAGACCATGCACTAATCTACAAATTTATAGGTCTTTAGCCCTCATATAAATCTCTAACCTAGTGGATCGAGACCATATGGAAACCAAAAGGTGATGTAAGGGGACTCATTAGTTCCAACAAACAGAAAATTGTAAGGAATTTGATTCTCATAGACCAACCAACTATTCTAATGATTCAGGAAACTAAAGCAATTTGGAAACTCTCTATAGATTGGCCTTCAGATGATGGATAGGTTGCAAGGATACGACCATTAATTCTGAAGGGACCTATGTGTTAGGAAAATAGAATTCCACACTAAGTCCACTATAAGAGAGGAAGAAAAATTTAAACAAGAAAGATAAATGACAAAGTAATCACACAGTACACAGAGATTTTACCCTGGAAACCCAAACTTGAAAACCATCATTCCTTGAGCATCTTACTCTCGTGTTGTCTTATTCATTCAAAATTAAAGGTTGCATGCCTAACATTGGTCTACACCTAAGACACAATCGACATCATACCCTCTTTCTTACCCAAGAATGACCCTGCAGCCAATTCTGCTTACATCTACATGACCAACAACACGCCTTGTTTATAGTATTATAACACGCCTTACATATACATGATTAGCTTCTATAGTATTACAAGATGCCTTACATCTACATGATTAGCTTCTATAGTATGACAACACACCTTATTTATAGAATTTACAGTAGGTAAAACCCTAAAGAATGGCGCCAAAAAAACGGTTACTGATCCATGCAGATCATTGGCTACAAATCCCACGAATCTCAAGATTATGTTAAAGTCGACCTCCATTTGGTCTTCAGTCAGTTGACACATGACCTCCTCTCAACCTCTTGTCTATTGAATTCTCAACTTATTGTCGATCACTTCGACTTCGACTTTCCTGGTCGATCGCTTCGACCTTCGACTTTCACCACAAAGAATATAACAACCCAACATTCTCTCAATTGTTTTCTTCTTTGATGAAACAGGAGAACCTGAACTTTTGTTCACAAACCCAGGGCAACAATTCCCATTGCCTCTCTACACCAAGAGACCTTCATAGCACTCACAAACTTGGTCAAAGAGTTTTTTTATGTTTTCCAATGTGTCTAGTTTCTCCAGCAACACCTTGTTTCTTTCCACCATGTCTCTTACAAAATGGTATTGTACATAAATATGCTTAGTATTGGAATGATAAGTTGGGTTCTTTGCTAGAAATATTGTTCTTTGACTGTTTCAATTCATATTCATATCTCTATCCTCAAACCCGATCCCTGAACATAGTCGTTGTAGCCATAGTACTTCTTTGCTTCCATGCATGGCTACCATGAATTCAACTTATGTTTTTGACAAGGATACGACCGCCTATCGCTTACTCATCCAGTTGATTGCTCCACCAAACATCTTGAACACATATCCACTGGTTGACCTTCATCAATCCATATCTCCATCCCAGTCGATATCAACAAACCCATGTACATCTATTTCATTGTCAGCTCCAGGTTTCCCTTAATAGTATATAGAATAATATTGTGTGCCACACAAATACCTGAATACTCTCTTGAAAGTTATCAAGTGCTCTTTTCCAGGTATCGACATGTATCTACTCAACACTCCCATTGCATCGAAAATGTTTGGTCGAGTGCAAACCATCACATACATCATACTACCAACAACACTTGCATAGGGAACACATACCATGTATTTTATCTCTTCCTATGTCTTTAGACATTGTTCAAAATTTAACCTTACTCCCACAGGAATTGGCACCTTTACAAGTTTGCAATCTTGTATGTTGAAAAGCTTCAACATTGTTTCAATGTATTTCCTTTGGTTCAACCAAATCTTTCTAATTGCCCAATCTCTCTCGATCTCCATTCCCAGAATGAATTTTGTTGCACCAAGACCCTTCATGTCTAACTTGGAGGATAGTTGCTTCTTCACTCCATCATTTTGCCCATGTTGTTTCAGATCAGCAACATGTCATCAACATACAATACTACATATATGAAACACCCATCTTCTTCCTTGGAATATACATAATGATCAACTTTTCCTCTCACAAATCCCAAGCTAAGGATGTGTGTGTAAAAATTTTGGTACCACATCCTTGGCGATTTCTTTAGACCATAAAGGGATCTTTTCAATTTGCACACTATCTCTTTCTTGCCCTTTATTTAAAATCCTTCAAGTTGTTTCATGTAGATTTCTTCTTCCATGTCCCCATGTAGGAACGTTGTCTTCACATTCATTTTCTCTATTTCAAGATCAAATGTTGCAACCAAAGACATTAGTACTCTAATGGAAGTTAATTTTGCAACATGGGAAAAAATATCACCGAAGTCGACTCCTTTAAATTGGGAATATCCTGTCACTACATGTTGAGCTTTAAATTTCTTAACTTGACCTACTGCATTCATATTTTTCTTTAACACCCACTTGCTAACAACGAGTTTTCTTCCACTAGGTAATTCGACCAAATCCCATTTCTCATTCTTGTGCAAGGACTCCATCTTTTTTACCATGGCATCCTTCCAGATTTTACCCTCTACCGAGTCAACTACCTCTGTGAATATCTTGGGCTCCTCATTAGTGGTATTTAACACAAATGTGGAACGAAAGTTGGGTAGAATGTACCTTTCGATTAGTTTCCTTACTCATTCAAACCTCCTTACAACTATTGGGTATGTATTATATTCTTTGCACGAGTAGTAGTGTTTGTGTGGTGTCAGGTGCACAGGGGGGCGTCACTAGGCCCCCCCTTGGGGGGTGCAGGGAGGAGAAATCCCCCCATGCAGGGGTTCAGGGGAAACGCCCCCGAGAAGAAAAAAACTTCGGGAAACGTGTCACAATTTTGCCTCATTTTTCGTGTTGCCTTGATTTTCGTGTCCATTGTTGAGAATTTTTTCGACACATGGTTTTTGTCGATGGTTTTCTATTTCCAGTTAAGGAATTAGGGTTCTTGACTAATCCAGGTCATTGGGTTATGGTTTTGGATGTCATTGGCTTCTATATGTATATTGTATTTTAAACAATGTACCACTAAGAATGAATATAGAATATGTTGGTTTTGTCGGTTTAGGTTTCCACGGGAAAAATATTTGTGTAATGTTTGTAATTTCCATTGTATATTTTATGTTCTTTTACTAAAAATCTGTTTGCAGTAAATATTATACAAGGTTAAGATATACATTTGGTATCAGAGATTTGTTGGCTTCAGGGGGAAGCCTTTGTGGTCAAGGGTTTGGATCGGGAGTGTGATAAACCTTGTTACAGTGGGAGATATGTGGTATTCATTTTTCAGGTGAAAAGAAATGGTGAGCAATTTGAAAATGGAGACCAAGAAGTTTAATGGGAAAATTTTTGAGTTGTGGAAGCTCAAGATGGAAGATCTGTTGGTGGACAGAGATCAGTGGATCGTGGTAGATCCAGGTACTTCACTTACAGGAACTTCGATAGATGACTGGAAAAAGTTGGATCGGAAGGAAAAGAGCACAATCCAACTTTGTCTCTCAAATTCAGTATTATTGAATGTGTCGTAGGAAGCTACAACCAAGGATTTATGGGATAAGTTGGGGAAGTTGTATCAGTCTAAGTCCCTAGTAAATAAACTATTCCTAAGAAAGAAGTTGTATAACCTGAGGATGAGAGATGGAGACTCGGTGACAGAAAATTTGAACGCCTTCAATACTGTGGTAAGTCAGTTAGTATCTGTTGAGATTAAAATTTCATATGAAGATAAGTGTATCAGTTTATTGTGTTATTTACCAGAATCGTGGGATAGTTTTGTTGTGGCCATAGGTAGTAATACAACTACCTTGAATTTTGATGAAGTGGTCTCATCCTTGTTGTCAGAGGATATGAGACGGAAGAATATGGAAGGACAGAGTACAAACGCATTATTTGCAAGAGGATTCTCCTAGGAAAGAAATAGATCTAAGTTCTCAAATGGGAGATCTAACTATAAGGGTAGATTTAAATCTCCTAGAAAGTTTGTAAAGGTATGTTGGAGATGTGGAAAAGAAGGGCACTACAAGAAGCAGTGTAGATCCAAATTTGAGAAAAAGAAGGGATCTGAAGAATCTCCTTCTATAGAAGAAAAGACCTCCAAGGAAGAAGGAGAGGACGTGTACTTGGCTTCTTCAAGCACACATGCAGATCATGAGGCATGGTTGGTTGACTCAGGGGCATCCTTTCATATGACTCCCCACAGGGAGTGGTTCTGTGAATATGAAAGGTATGATGGAGGTAATGTTTTCCTAGGAGATGACTCGACAACCAGAATCATAGGTCAAGGAAAAGTCAAGTTGAGGATCATAAATGGAAGGATTAGAACACTACCTAGTGATCTACACATCCTAGGTTTGGCTAGAAATTTGATTTATGTAAGAAAAATGGACAATGCAGGGGTAAAAACAATATTTGAAAAGGAAACCTGCAGGATGGTTCGAGGAGCAATGGTGTTGTTGAAGAGAGTTTAGTTTGGAACTCTGTATAAGATGCAAGGAATAATTATTAGTGATGGGTGTAATAGTTCCATTGTTCCTGATATTGGATTTGAAGAATAAAGAACTCCTATAGTCTCTGGAGAAAAGGTTATGTTGTGGCATCAAAGACTAGGGCATATCGAAGAGACAGGTTTTCGACTACTACACGGTAAAGGTATGGTTGAAGGTATGTCTAACTTCTCTTTGGATTTTGATTTCTCTGAACATTGTGTATATGGGAAGCAGAATCGGGTAAGATTCCCCTCTAGTGCAACTAGGGCAAAAGGAATTTTACAGCTAGTTCATAGTGATGTTTTTGGACCTGTTTCAGTCCCATCATTAGGAAAATATGTGTACTATGTCTCATTTATATATTACTTCTCAAGGAATACTTGGATATATTTCCTCAAGAAGAAATATGTGTACTATGTCTCATTTATATATTACTTCTCAAGGAATACTTGGATATATTTCCTCAAGAAGAAATTTGAAGTTTTTGACAGGTTTAAACAGTTTCAGGCTCTTGTTGAGAATCAAACAGAGAAAAGAATTAAGGTGTTAAGGAGAGATAATGGTGGAGAGTTCTAGGAGAATGAATTGGAAGAATTATGTAAGAAGTGTGGTATAGAAAGGCATAATACTACTCCATATACACCTCAGCAAAATGGAGTTGCAGAAAGGATGAATAAAACGTTGATGGAAAAAGCAAGGTGCATGCTCAACGGTGTCGGGTTAGGGAAATAATTATGGGTAGAGACAATGGGTACTGCATGTTACCTGGTCAACATATCACCCTCATCATCGCTAGATGATAAGACTCCACAAGAGGTATGGACTGGTAAGAAACCTTCTCTCACACATCTCAAGGTATTTGGTTGTGATGCATATGTTCATGTTCCAAAGGAAAACATGAGTAAGCTATATAAGAAGGCTGAAAAGTGTAACTTTATTGGATATACAGATGGTCTCAAAGGTTATAAGCTTTAGAACCTAGAAACTAAGAAGGTAGTGTATAGTTGAGATGTAATATTTAGAGAAATTAAGGATGTTGTTAAACAGGAAGTCCTACCAAGTAAGGAAGAACCAGAGAAAATAGAGTTTGATTTAAAGGATGATGAATCAGACTCTACAGAAGAACAAGAATCAAAAGAAGAAGATCATCATACTCCATTATTGAGGAGATCGATTCGAAAAACAAGGCTACCGGAAAGGTATACTCCATCTTATTTATGTTCAAAATTTGCTTTCTCTATTACTGATGATGATCCTAGAATTGTCAGGGAGGCAGTGGATCCAAAGGATGGAAATCTCTGGAAAAATGCCATGGACGAAGAAATGGAAGCCTTGGATAAGAATGAGGCTTGGGATTTAGTGGAGTTGTCAACCGGAAGAAATCCCATTGGCAAAAAATGGGTATTTAAAAAGAAGTTGAATGCAGAAGGAAAAGTGGAGAAATACAAAGCTCGGTTAGTAGCAAAGGGTTATTCCCGGGTTGAGGGAATTGATTTTGGTGAGATTTTTTCTCATGTTGCCAAGTTAACCTCTATAAGATTTTTTTTATTTGTTGTTGTTGCATTTGATTTTGAAGTAGAACAGATGGATGTGAAGACAACATTTCTACATGGGGATCTGGAAGAATAAATCTATGTGAAGTAGCCAGAAGGATTTGTTGTGAAGGGAAAGAAGGTGTCGGTATGCAAGATGAAAAAGTATTTGTATGGTTTAAAACAATCACCAAGGATGTGGTATCAAAAATTTGATACTTATATGTTGGGACTTGGTTTCGCAAGAAGCAAAGAGGATAATTGTGTGTATTTTAAATTAATTGGTGATCATTTGATTTATTTGGTATTGTATGTGGATGACATGTTGTTGATAGGAAACAACAAGGATATTATCCAGGAAGTGAAAACTCGGTTGTCCTCTAAATTTGACATGAAGGATATCGATGCTTCAAATTTCATTTTGGGCATGGAAATTAAAAGAGATCGGAAAAATAGGAAACTCTGGTTAAATCAGAGAAAATATGTCGAGACAATATTGCAGAGGTTTAATATGCAGGAATGTAAATCGGTCAAGGTTCCTATTCATGTTGGTGTAAATTTATATGTGGATCAGTGTCCCAAGACAGAGGAAGAGGAGGAGGACATGTCTCATATTCCATATGTGAGTGCAGTTGGCAGTTTTATGTATGCAATGGTATGTACTAGACTGGACATTACACATGCTATGGGAGTTTTGTGCAGGTATATGTCAAAACCAGGGAAGGAGCATTGGGCAGCAGTAAAAAGGATTTTCAAGTATTTGAGTGGCACTGCTAGCTATGGATTGTGCTACCAAGGAAGACCGGGATTAGACAGAGTGTTGGATATACATGGATTTGTGGATGCATACTTGGTTGGAGATCTGGATCGTAGGAGATCTACAAGTGGGTATGTGTTTAACCAGTTTGGAGGAGCAATAAGTTAGATGAGAAAAAGACAGGTTGTAGTGGCACTTTCAACTACAGAAGTTGAATACATGGCAGCCACTCATGCAAGTAAGGAAGCAGTATGGTTACAAATATTGTTTACAGGTATTGGGTTGGTACAACAAGCTATAAGGATAAAATATGATAGTCAGAGTGCAATTTTTCTGGCAAAGAACCTGTCTTATCATTCAAATACAAAGCATATTGATATTCAATATCACTTTGTGAGAGACATGGTTGAAGAAAAGAAAGTGTTGTTGATGAAGGTGGACACTTTGAAGAATGTTGCAGATTCATTAACAAAATCTGTGAGCACTGAGAATTTCTCTTCGTGTAGAGGAACTGTGGGCATTGTTTCCCTAGATTGTTGACTATGTAACCCTGTAACCCCTTGTATGAAAAGAAAACAACAAGTGGGAGAATGTTGGGTATGCGTTATATTATTTGCACGAGTAGCAGTGTTTGTGTTGCATCGGGCACGTAGGGGGGTTTGAGGGGGGGGGCTCTAGGTCCCCCATTGGGGGGTGCAACTCTGTCGAGAAAAAAAAATTGCCTCAGGAAATGTGTCGCATTTTTGCCTTGTTTTTCTTGTTTCCTTTATTTTCGTGTCCATTGTTGGGAGGTTTTTCGGCACATGGTTTTTACCAATGGTTTTCTATTTCCAGTTAAGGAATTAGGGTTGTTTACTAATCCAGGTCATTGGTTTAGGTTTTTGGATATCTTTGGCTCCTATATGTATATTGCATTGTAAACAATGTATCACTAAGAATGAATATAGAATATGTTGGTTTTCCCAGTTTGGGTTTCTAGGGGAAAAATATTTGTGTACTGTTTGTATTTTCCATTGTATCTTTTCTGTTCTTTTACTGAAAATATTTTTGCAGTAAATATTGTACAAGTCTAAAATCTAAAACAACCAGGGTCAGTTGTTCCACCTCTTCATCTAATCTAGTCAACTCATCTAATCATATTCTTTGTTCATCGGTTCAAACCTCACCTTCTCTGAATTTTTCTATGTTTGAACCACTTCATACTCTTTCTTCCCTCTGACTTCTATGAATACCACATCTCATATGTACATTATTATCCTTGATGCAAGATCCAAGAGCTTATATCATTTCGTTCATTCTTTCTATCCAATGAAAATACACTTGACTGCCTTCTTGTCCAGTTTGATCCTCTTTTCCTTAGGAACATGCAAAAATGCATCACATCCAAATACTTTGAGATGTGAAAGTGAAGGATTTTTTCCAAACCATTCCTCATGTGGATTCGTGTTGACTAGTGTCGACGAAGGAGACATATTCACCATATATTTTGCAATGTCAACTGCTTCTGTCCAGAATTCTTGTGTGAGCTTAACACCACTGAGCATGATCCTTTCCTTGTCCATCAATGTTTTGTTCATTATTTTAGCGACTCCATTTTTGGGGGGGTATATGGTGTGGTATTTTTCCATGCTATGCCACATTTATTGTAGAAATTCTCAAAATCCTTTCCACAAAATTCACCACCATTGTTAGTTCTCAGCACCTTGATCTTATTATCTATCTAGTTTTCCATAACAGATTTAAATTCTTTGAATTTCTTAAAAACCTCTGATTTTTTCCTCAGGAAATACAGCCACTTTTTCTTGGAAAATCATTTATGAAGGAGGCATAATACAGAGATCCACCAAGTGAAGGGACTATTACAGACCTGAACACATCACTATGAACCAATTCTGGAATCCCCTTTTCCCTTTTCACTCCATATGGGAACCTAACTCATTTTTTTTTTCCATATATGCAATGTTCACAAAAATAGATTTCTAAATTACATTCAAGAAAACCTTCGACTATACCTTTTTTATGCATGTCTTGAAGTCCTTTTTCTCCAATGTGTCCCATCCTTTCGTGCCATAATGTAATGTACCCAGCCACCCATAGGTCGGGCATGCCTCTTCAAGCCCGCTTCTGGACTTATCTCGAGTTATGATCAAATCTTTACTTGATAAAGAGGCATGAAATATTCACATGCAAAGTTAAATATTCATTCCACAACATAAATAAATGAGACATATGTCATGCACAACAATAACCAGCAAGCATGCATATTATGGATACGAATTTCATAGATAAATAAATACACAACGGAATAAATACACAGGTAAATGAAACCATAACAGAGAGCACTTATCTTTAATGAAACGAAACACCAGTTGGCTGCAGACCAAGGGCGTTCCACCCAAGAATAGACATTGATGTTCCAAGTCTCAACAGCAATGTCACCCTCGATCCAAGGCTATGAATCCACAAGGATGGTTCTAGAGTGTCACTCGGCTTCCCAAACTAGTCAGCACTCAAGCTCTCACAAGATTTTCAACACCCACAACAATCCAAATTACACCATCTCTCTTCTTTCCAGCCTGCACAACCTAAGAGAATGGATCCCCTTCTCTTCCACGTAGTCCCTTAGGTTGTCCCTCTCCTTCCATGGATCCAGTGTAGTTGGTCCATAATCTCCATGTTAGGACTCTCAGGATTCATAACTATAAGAAAAACTAAACATAGGCCAAATCATCTCAGACATGTAGACCTTAATTCATGGCTGGAATACACCAACAGTATTTACAGCCAACAAAACCATGGCTCCTCTCCAACAATTTGTTTTCCTTTCCCTGAGCCAAAACACGAATGAGGGACAACAAGCGGATGAAAGAATGAGTGGAGTGAGAATAGAAGGAAAGGTGTGTAGAATGAACAACGAACAATGAGTGATTGAGTGAATGAGTGAAGAAGCAACCCCCACCACAGACCAAATACGGGTTTATGTATTTCTTGGGATTAAGGAACCACTTGGCCTTCCCCCCAAGAAGCTCATGTAACTGTTATTCTCCATTTAAAAAAAAATGGGTAAATAAAATATAAGATAAATACTTATCCCCTCAAGCCCCCTCTCTTGTGGAATCATATCCCCCTGTAACTCTTGTCCTTTTCCGTCTAGCAGCCAATGATGTATTTATTATTAATAATGATCAAACATTACATTTCCTAGGCACACTAGCCTCTTTTAATTGTTTGGGAACTCTGGCCTTTCATTAACAAAATACATTATTTAATATGGGGCTCAAAATCAGGGTATTACATTTCCCTCCCCCTTATTTTGGCATTGTCCTCAATGCATATACAAAATAGAAATCAAAATTTCAAAATTTATTCAAAAAGTTGTGGGTACTCTACCCGCATGGCATCTTTGTTCTCCCAAGTAGCATCTTCAGGACCGTAGCAGGTCCACTTGAATTTTACCATCTCTTTAACTCGATTCCGGAGCATTTTGACTTTTCTGTCCAATATTCGCATTGGATGGACCTAAAATTCTCCCGATGTCTCTACCTGAATCAGATGTCAATCAATAACATGGTTAGGATCATGTACATGTTCTTTTAGCAAAGAGAAATGAAATACATTATGCACATTCATGGAAGCAGACAATGCAAGCATGTATGCAACTTGCCCTATTTTTTCCAATATCTCAAATGGACCACAGAATCTGGATGCTAGCTTTTTACAGCTACCCAACTTCAAAGAGCTGGGATTCACTTTTAAAAGAACATGCTCTCCCACTTTAAATTCTCTAGTTGGCATGTTCTTATCTGCATAAATTTTCTATCTATATTGAGCTGCCCTTAAATTCTTCTTAATTCTAACCATCTGGTCTTCCATATCCTTGAGCAATTCTGGCCCAAATACCGCTTTGTCTGTTGGCTTGTCCCAACTCATTGGAGTATTGCATTTCCTACCATACAATGCTTCAAATGGGATCATTTTCAATGAAGCTCGATACCCATTATTATAGGAAAACTCAACCCAGTGCAAGTAATCTTCCCACCTAGATGGATTATCCATCACATACATTCTCAACATGTCTTCAATTACTCGATTGACTCTCTTTGTCTGCCCATCTAACTATTAATGGTATGTTGTGCTGAAGTTCAAATTTGTACCAAATCCTTTAAACAATCCCCTCCGGAAATTTGAAGTAAACTTTGTATCTCTATCTGAGACAATTGTCTTAGGTATCCCATGCAACATAGAAATCTCCCTCATGTAAATTTCTGCAATATTAGTAGTTGTATGAGTCATTTTTACATGAACAAAATGAGCATCCTTTGTCAATTTATCAACCATGACCATGATTGAATCATGTTTTCTTGTTTTCCTCAACAATTTAGTTATAAACTCAATGGTTACCACTTCCCACTTCTTCCTTGGAATTGGTAATGGTTGTAGCAAACTCATTGGGTGCCTATGCTCAGCCTTCACTCTCTGGCATTCCATACATCTGGAAATGTAATAAGAAACATCTTTTTTCATTCCTGGCCAAAAGAATTTTAGACAACTGAGAGGGGGGGGGGGGGGGGGTGAATCAGTTGCTACTGTGCTTAAACAATTATGCCAATTTTAAACTCTTTACAGAACACTCAATGATGATCACAATAATGCAGGGAAGTAAGCAATAGAATATACACCATCAATCACACACATGAAATATACAGAGACAGATATTTCCTGAGGAAACCCATAAATGGAAAAACCTCTTCTTCTTGATATGATAAGTAGTCTTTATTTTATGTACATTATCATTCTTATGAGGACCAACTCCTTTTGAGGCTACCACCTCTGTTTTACTAGCAACAACTTGCTGAGAGCACCAACTCTTTGGTTTCTCTAGCACCCACTAGAAGGAAGCACCAACTCCCTAAGTGTTTTAGCACCAACTGGATGGAAGCACCAACTTCAGTCACACAGGTACCAACCTGTATAACAGAGAATGATAGTTCTCCCTTGCACCACCGTACCACCCTGGTTTTTCTGGCTGCAACCAGATGGAAGCTACGACTCCCTATGTTCAAGCACCCACTTGAAACTCTGAGGACACCAGTCCTCCCTAGCAACTCCCTACCACCCTAATTATAAAAACTTCGTTACAAAAACTTATTACAGTGATACAGTGTTTGTCAATGGCTTACCAGTCTCATCATTATTTTGTTACACTGCTCTACTCTGCCTACATCAGTGTCTTCCTTCTCGCATCTTCTTGATCTTTTTTTTCTTCTTCTCTGTCTCTACATGCGCACCTCGGATTTATCTTCCTCTCTTAGATATGCATTTATTTCTATGTCTTTCTTTTGCGCTTTATGCTATGTGCAACATTTCCATTCTATGTGTTGCGCCTCTTCTATGTGCTTCAGCTACTACATTGCATGTTTCTTCCTGCATGAATAAATCTCAACAAAAGCAACAATCTCTTCTATGTTATGTGTATATTTATCGTGCCAAGTCCTTTGTCAGATCGTACACCTAACTCTTCATCCTCTATGGTGATTATGTTGAGTTTGTTCTTCATCAGTGGTCATTATCCTGAGATTCTTTGGCTTCTCTGGTAGTTACAGTCTTCGACGATTTTTCATCTATCAATCGTATCTATGATGAGTCTTCATTCCACTGGTAGTTACCTTGAGACTCTTCAACTCCTCTGGCGATCACCCTGCAGATCCTTGAGTTCTCTGGCAGATACAATCACTATGTTCTGGCAGTTACTGAGAAAACCTATGTGCGCTCATCCCATTGTCGCCCTTTCCCTTCTTGAGAAAACTTCACAATGGGTGCTAGCTTTTCTTACTAATCCCCTTCCTTTCATGTGACCATCGGTGGTGACCTTATGCCTATCCTGAAGGTGATTTGCAACTTCGCACTTCGAAAGTTATGCTACGAGTTACCTCAATTTTCCCAACTCACGAAACTCTGAACTGGAGCCTAACGTTGCTATCTCCTTCCCTTATTTTCCACTGATGTGACCTTGGTTGTGACCAGGAGCCAAGAAAAAGGGTGCTTCGCGACTGCATACATCGGATATCCAGTTGTGAGTTGCCTCGATTCTCCCAACTCGCGAAACTCCAATATGGAACCTAGTGTTGCTAGCTCTGTCTTTCGATATGAACTTGGGAAATGAACTCAAGTGACCATGATATTGAGGGCACGTCCAAAGGTGGTTTGAATCAAACTGCTTTTCACCCCCCAATTTACCTCGAGCTACCACGTACCCTTTCATCAAAACCGTGGTTTCAATTGTGGCCCGCTCACGAAAAATTAAGATTCACACACCTTCGCTCCCCACAATGTGACGAGGCCGTCGATATCACGATCTTGACAGTGCTCCTGAACTGATGATTCAGATCTATCCTCTCAATCAGCAACTTGATCAATGGTCTTGTGTCCCCTTTCTCGATCAATGGTCGAGATCTCCTTTGGGTCTCCAGACTTCAGAGATTTCAAATCTCAACCCCTTCTCTCCTTCATATGTCAATCTTCTAGAGCTGACAATCTACTGACGCGTGTCCCTTTTGAATCAACAGCTGTGATCCTTTCGCGTCTCTGGAATTCAGAATTATCAAGTGTCAATTTTCACTGTAGTATGATCAACGGATGAGAATGGTCCTGAAGTGATATTTCCGATCAAACGAATCATATCCTTGCTGACATGGTCTCCCATGTGCCCTTTTCTAACGTGGTCTACCACATGTTCTTGCCGACGTGGTCTGCCACATGTCCTTGCTGACGTAGATCTCCCACACGTCCATGTTGACGTGTTCTTCCACCTTTCCTCTTGGATTGGATGGTTGAGGCTTACTTCGGATCTTTACACGGAGTCCACAGGATTGTGCCACGTCATTTTTGGATCATATGGCCCAAATTTACTTCAGACGATATGACACTTGAGATCTTCTTCGGATGATCTGACGAATGTGATCTACTTCAGATGATCTGACGGTCGAGGATGTATTTCCGCTCTCTGGGTATCTTGACTTCAGGGATTTCAAATCTCAAACTAAGAAACTCTCGAAGTGATTTTCTCTAGAGTTGTGGATCATGTGCCACCTGTCAGTCTTGACAATGGATGGTCCCGATGACTTCGGAACCTGTCTCGTGCACTTTCCTTGGGATACAACGGTTGTTATTCCACGCACTCATATCTAACGGTTGTTGATCCTTCGCGCTCAGATCTAACGACTAAGATCTGTTCCTCTCCTGCGCACTCATTCCTCATGTCTGGAATTTGATCTAATGGTCCAGATTCTTCATAGTGTTCGATCCAATGACCACTGTCGCTCCTGCTCCTGAGCTGATGCTTCCTCCTGACTTGGAAAAATTTCTAAGTGTCAAAGGCCTCAACCTTTGATCCTTCTGTGAGTCATGATGAGTTTGGGTCTCGTCTGCGTTTCTAAGAATTCTATCTCTCCTGAGCTTTGGAAATGAAGTTAACCGCGGCCCTGGTGCACACTTTCTCTCTGTTTGAAACACTGCACTATTCCTCTTCAGCTTGTAGACAACAATTCTCGATGCTATCATCATTTCTTTCCTGTTTTCCATCATTTTTCTTGCCATCAATGACAAGCAACTCTGCCTGTAAACATGCCAACAATATCCCCCTTTGGCACTGATGGAAACCCTGAAAGACTGCACTGTTCTTCTTAGACCTCCAACTGTAGCATCCAGACTACACCTTTTCTCCCCCTTTGACATCAATGTCAAAGAAAACATGTGCCCCCTGAGTTGTTGCAGTACTTTTCGGAGGTATTAGATATTCAACCAACACAAACTTCCCCTGGTCAGATAGACTATTTATCTTGATAACGAGGTCACACCCAACTTCTGGTGTAGATACTCAAACTGAGCTTTTGTAAGCGGTTTAATGAATATATCATCAATTTGATATTTGGATGGAATATAATGTAGAGAAACAACAGTGTTGGTCACTTGTTCCCTCAAGAAGTGATACTTGATGGGTATATGTTTGGTCTTGGAGTGAAATGCAGGATTCTTTAACACACTAATTGCACTACTATTATCACAATGAATTGGTATCAGTGCAGTGTATTTTACCTCCAAGTCTGCAAGTGTCTGAATCATCCACAATATTTGGGTACAACAAGTGGTAGCTACAATGTATTCAGCTTCTATAGTTGATAAGGAAATGGAAACTTGCTTCTTGCTCAACCATGCTACAAGGGAATCTCCTAAGAAGAATGCACCTCCACTTGTGCTTTTCCTTTCATCCACACAGTTAGCCCAATCAACATCTGAATAGACTGATAGTTGAAAATTCTGATTCATAGGATGTCATAGGCCATAGTTCATTGTTCCTTTCAAGTATCTGAATATTCTCTTGACAACTAACAAATGACTTTGTTTAGGTGCAGCATGATACCTTCCTACCATTCCAACAACATGCATTATATATGGACGGGACGTTGTGATGTACAATAAGCTGCCTATCATAGACCTATATGAGCTCTGATCAACATCAGGTGATTCATCATCCTTGCTTAACTTGCATCCAGTGACCATAGGTGTAGAATATTCCATTTGAAACCTTTTCAACATTTCTTTTAGATATTTCTCCTAAGAAATAAATATTCCTTTAGAACTTTGAGTAATATGTAGACCAAGAAAAAATGGCAGTTCCCCTATCATAGACATTTCAAATTCAAACTGTATGGCAGAAGAAAACCATTGTACCAATGAAGCATTATTGCCTCTGAATATGATGTCATCTAAATAGACCAACACAATGAGCAAACCATTACCCTTTGTTTTGATATATAGATTGTTGTCAATTTTTCCTCTCTTTAAACCTTTGTCTTGTAGATAGTTATCCAATCTGTAATACCAGGCACGAGGAGCTTGTTTTAACCCATATAAGGCTTTCTTCAGCTTGCAGACAAAGTCAGGGTTATCTGATAGTTGTAAACCCTCTGGTTGTTCCATATAGACTTCTTCTTTTAGATCTGCATTTAGAAAATTGGACTTGACATCCATTTGATAGACTTTAAACTGTTTATGACAAGCATAGGAAAGAAACATTCTAATAGCTTCTAATATTTCTACATGCGCAAATGTTTCATCAAAATCCAGTCCTTCTATTTGAGCATATCCTTTGCAGACCAATCTAGCCTTATTTCTTACAATATTTCCTTGCTCATTCATCTTGTTTTTGTAGATCCATTTGGATCCTATTACATTTTTATTTGTTGGCCTAGGAACGAGTTCCCAAGTGTCATTCTTGTCAATCTGGTCCAATTCCTCATTCATTGATTTTAACCAAATTACGTCTTTACTGGATTCATTAAAGTTCTCAGGTTCCACCATGGATATGAAGGCTATATGTGATTGCTCGGTGTCTTTGATTATCCTTCTCCTGGTTTGTACACCTTTGTCTTTCTCACCAATTATCTGACTTTCAGGATGATTCTTTTGAGTAATTCTGGAGGAAGGATTTGATGTTGATTGTTGTCCTGACTCTTCTTGTTTGGGTGTCTCTTCTCCATCTGATTCTTGGACCTTTTTATCTTCAGATTCAGCTGTGTCCTTTGTAGTAGACTCAATATTGCTCACCTCTCTTACTGGGACTCCTTCATCAACCTTCAAATCAATGCAATCAACTAATTTATGCAATCTTTTATTAAAGCATCTATATCCTTTACTATTGGCAGCATATCCTAAGAAGATGCCTTCATGATCCCTATCATCATACTTGCCAATATTTTCATTATTATTCTTTATGTAGCACTTACTCCCAAAGACTTTGAAGTGTTTGATTGAAGCAGGTGTTCCATACCACAGTTCATAAGGTGTCTTGTCACTATGTGGTCCGAGGTGGGCTTTGTTAAGAATATGGACTACTGTGTGTATTGATTCTACCCAGTAAGTTTGACCAATGTTCTTCTCATTCATCATTGACCTAACCATTTGCTGAATTGTTCTGTTTTGCCTCTCAACTACTCCATTTTGTTGTGGAGTTCATGGGATTGTGTATTCTCTCTTGATCCCATGTTTATCACAGAATTCCTTGAAATCACTTGACATAAATTCTCCTCCTTTGTCTGATCTTATTTCATTTATCCTGTTGCATGTTTGATTCTCAATTAAAGCCTTGAATATTTTAAATTTCTCAAATACTTCATCTTTTTCTTTGAGAAAAGCAACCCAAGTGAGTCTGGAGTAGTCATCAATGATCAACATAAAGTATTTTTCCTTCCCTGTGCCTTCATGTCTTGATGGTCCACATAAATCCATATGAACTAATTGGAGTGGTTTCTTTGTTGAAGTAGAGCTCTTGGATTTAAATTGTGTCTTGGTTAGCTTTCCTACTTGACAGGGTTTACACACGTAATCTTGTGGCTTTGATATTCTTGGAAGATCTTTTACTACCTTAAGATTTTTTAGCTTGATTAAGTGGTCAAAGTTTATATGTCCAAGTCTCCTATGCCATAACCATATTTCATCATGTTTTCTTATATCACACTCTTCTCTATCTTCTTTCAACACATATACATTGTTTTCTGTCCTTATGTCTTTAGCCACCACTTGTCCTGAGTTTACAGACTTTATCTTACAATATTTGGAATTGAACACTACTTCACATCCTCTGTCACACATTTGACTTACACTAAGCAAATTATGTTTCAGCTCATCTACAAGAAGAACATCCTAGGATTTTCCTTTACCATTACTCAAACTCACCATCCCTTTACCCTTGATTTTACTTGGTTCAACATTTCCAAAGGTTACATTTATTGTTTTCATTTTACTTATAGACATAAACTTATCCATGTCTCCAGTCATATGCTTGGAAATCCATTGTCTATATACCAGGGGTATTTTTTTTTTTGAGCTGAAAGTACTAGACCATATTTTTCGCTATCTTTATTTTTCCATTTGCTAGAATTTCTAGCTAAGTGATTTATCCTTGGATATGCCTTGTAATTCTTCAGATGGCAGGTTGCAACTTTGTGGCCGAAATTATGACAGTTATAACATTCAAGCTCATTGTTAAATAGATCAAAGTGATTGGTGCTACGTTGTCTACTCATTGGTTTCTTAGTTCTATGTTGCAAAGATTGTTTATTTCTTGACCTCATCAATTGCATGTCTCTAAGCTTAATTTGACAATTTGCAATCTTATGACCAAAATTAGAACAATAAAAACAGTAACCATGGAAGAAATTTTGGTACCTGAAGGATGGCCTTCTTCTTGGCATTTGTTTCTCCATCTTCTGATGTCTTTGTTTTTTATCATGGATCATTTTGTCTTGAATAACTTTTAGTGGCATAGTACTCACATGGTCTGATTGTCTGCTGACTTAGAACTTGATCATATTTATTGGGTCTTTGTTTTATGGTTGTTTGTTGCTTGAACCACTTACATAACCTAAACCAGTCTTCAACAAAGGAGATATTTGTTTTCTCAGAATGACGTTTACTTCTATTGAGGCTTTAATGCTTGGAAGATTTTGGAGATGCAATGCTTTAAAATTCTCCATCTTTTTTTTGGTTTTTACTACCTCTTCTTCCAAAGCTTCACATCTTGCCTTCTTCTTTGATAACTGTTGTTTCAGAATTTCCTCTATTTTCTTTGCCTCTTCTAATTCCACTTTTAGTAAGGCAAAGTCTTCATCGGGATTTTTATTGTCTTTCTCGAACTGTATCAACAATTGTTTTTTCTTTTTATTCTTAGATCTGAGTCTAGCAATTTATTCTAGGGCATTGATGAGTTCTCCTTCCAAGTCAACCACAACTTCTTCATCATTAACATCACTTCCTGTGCTTTTATTATCATAATCCTCTTTGTCCATTAGCATAAAGTCATTAACCTTATCTTCAATAGAAGAGTCACTCTTTCATCATCTGAGGGATCATCATCATTGTTTACACAAAGGTTTTTCTTCTTAAAAGTATTCTCTTTATAGACCTTCTTGTATTTGTGCTTCTCTTCATTATCATATGTCTGATCCTTTATTTTGTGAGGACACTTAGATGAAAAATGACCTATCTTACCACATTTGAAACATTTGAAGGGCAGATTGCCTTGGTACCTGCCTGATCCTTTTTTTAGTCTTCTCACAAATTTTGCTTCAATTTCATCAGGCTCAAAATCCTCATTCTTATGTACTTTAAATAATGCTTCTCTAGAGGTGGGTTTATCTTTAACTATCCTCATTTCATATGCAGTCAAGGTTCCTACAATTCATCAAAAGGAAAATATTTTAGATCATTAAGTTCTTCTAGAGCAGAGACCTTTGGGTTGAACCTATCTGTTAGACATCTGAAAATTTTCTGAACTAAACAGGCTTCCTCAATTTTTTCACCAAGTCCTTTCATTGCATTTACTAGTTCTTCAACTCTCAGAAAGTACTTCCCAACAGTTTCATCTTTTGTCATCTTTAGTTGTTCAAACGGTACTCTGTAGGTTTGAAGTTTGGCTTCCTTTACCTTCTCATTACCTTCATAACTGCTAATGTGTTTGTCCCACATTTCCTTGGTAGATTCTAAATGCATAACTTTTACAAATTTTTCTTCTACAAGACCACTCAGAATATCATTCATAGCCTTAGCGTTCAAGCTGAATTCTAGCTTGTCATCCTTAGAATCTAGTACAACTGGCTTTACATAACCAGTCTATACCACATACCAGACATCTGCACCTAAATCCATTATGTAGGCTCTCATCCTAACTTTCCTGAAGGCAAAGTTTGTTCCATTGAATAGGGGGGCCTTATTGGTTGAAGTTCCTTCATGGCTAGTCATGTTTAAGCTCTAGGATCTACCCTTAGATAAAATGAACACCGCTCTAATACCAATTATTGGACAACTGAGAGGGGGGGGTGAATCAGTTGTTACTATGCTTAAACAATTATGCCCATTTTAAACTCTTTATAGAACACTCAATGATGATCACAATAATGTAGGGAAGTAAGCAATAGAATATACAACATCAATCACACACATGGAATATACAGAGATAGATATTGCCTAAGTAAACCCATAAAGGGAAAAACCTCTTCTTCTTAATATGATAAGTAGTCTTTATTTTATTTACATTATCATTCTTATAAGCACCAACTTCTTTTGAGGCTACCACCTCTGTTTTACAAGCAACAACTTGTTGAGAGAACCAACTCTCTGGTTTCTCTAGAACCCACTAGAAGGAACCACCAACTCCCTGAGTGTTTCAGCACCAACTTCCAGTCACACAGGAACCAACCTGTATAACAAAGAATAATAGTTTGTATACTAAGAGGGGGGTGAATCAGTATCAAGTACAATTTAAAACCTTTTTCAACTTATACTTAAACCATTCAACTATATCTAATGAGCAATGAATAATAATATAAGAGTTACACCAATACACCACAATACACCATGCACAATATATGAGAAATAATCAATAGTTTTTGTTCAAGGGAAGTAATGACTTCCAAAGGTAGATACAACTTCCAAATGTAGAGGGAGGGATAAACCTCCAAGAGGAAGATACAGTCCTCCAATATCAAGAGAGAGTTGAACTCTCCATCCTTGCCCCTTCCTTCCACCCAAGAATATATGAGAGATAATAAAACTTTACATTAAAT